>JAOTRH010210158.1:0-10918 GCA_034768845.1 Heliamphora exappendiculata | reverse complement strand
CCTGTTCCAAGCTCGTTCTTAAAGAATAACTGTCATCAAGATTATACTCAACTGGATCTAATGTGAAATTTCCAGTGCAGAGTCAGCAAAACTATGAATAGCAGGAAGAGTACAAGGAGAGCCCAAATATTGTTTGATTTTGTCATTGAATGAAAACAGCAATGCTATGGAAGGGGCGAAAAAGAAACTTAGGTTCATGTCATCTACCTTGAGAACGCAGCATGAATTGTTTAAACAAGAGTGCAAGGTAATGCCATCATCCCTCACCATGATTCGTAATCGCAATGCTAGTGAATTTAAGAATACAGTTAAGCTTAATTTTAAAAAAGAAAGCAACAATTACTTTCCTACTATATTGCACTTAAATAATATACTTGCCACAAAAAGGCACTTACCCAACTCCTTTTGAACGTCTTGAATTCCGGTCCATGATTAGACGGACATCCCTAACCTGGAGATGAAAAGTTGAATGATATTGAAAACAGAAACTTGCAATAAAAGCAGAAAATACATGTCATTCTGGACATTTGCCTACACATAACACCAACTAGGGGGTGTTTCATGAGATCATCAGTTTTAACTCATATGTACATTTCACT
Organism: Heliamphora exappendiculata; assembly: GCA_034768845.1. Taxonomy (NCBI): domain Eukaryota; kingdom Viridiplantae; phylum Streptophyta; class Magnoliopsida; order Ericales; family Sarraceniaceae; genus Heliamphora; species Heliamphora exappendiculata. The sequence continues at coordinate 10,319 of JAOTRH010210158.1, read as the reverse complement.
CACCCCACATGCACAGAATGTTGACACAAGAAAGTCATTATATAACTCGTAACTGAAGGCAGAAGGCATTTACTGCAACAGGAAGGAGATGTATCTCAATAGCATGCATTAACATTTGATGCAGTGTGCCAAGTAACAAGAACATGAAATCATCCTAGACATGGAGGCAGGAATGAAAAACCCAAAAGAGATCACATGGCATGTATTAAAACAACATATATAGCACCATACCTTCGATTAAAATACAGTAAACTAAAAGGAAAATAATTCAGATGGTTCACAAAACATGAATATTCATTATACCACTAACCTTGCCAGCTTTGGAGAAAAACTCATAAACATCCCTCTCTGTTGCCTTCAAAGGCATCTGCCGACACCATATTCATACCAGCAGCAGAAAAGAATTAGCAAAAACAAGTGCAAAAACAGAGCAGTATATGCATGCCAATTTTTATAAGTAAACAAAAATAAAGAAATCAAGTGCAAACAAACAAAACCATTAAAAGCATCCATTCTCATCATTTCCCCAAGATTGATGACATACATAACCCATGTACCTGGTATGCAAAAACAGTTCTTTGGTCCCTTTCTGGATCAGCTTCAGGCTCTACTGCTTCTTTCTTTTCTTTAAATCTCCTGCCATTAAAAGCCACTTTCAATATTAGAAGATATTTGTTCGGTAAGTAAGAAAAAATATAAATATAAAAGAGAATCGAGGGGATGCTGGCCAAATACAAAAGATGGACAAAACAATGGCCAAAAGAAGGGCCACAGCCAAAAAAGTCACATTGTATACAAAAAGGGTAACCAAACAAAAGAAGAAAAAGAGCCCAAGACAACCAAAAAACACAAAAAAAAAGGCCCATGCTACTCACAAAGACAGGGAATCCACAAAATTTACAAAAGAATCTATAGTAGGATTCACAATTCCCGTATCCGAACAATACAAAAAACATCAAAAAGGAATTTTTCAGCCAAGGCACTCATTCCTCCACTCCATCAAAAGATCCTCCATTCCTCTCCCACCAATTCAACCACATAAGACACCAACAGAGCGAGAAACCAAGCTTTCCTTCTCCTTCTACCGATCCCAACGCCCCTCCAACTAGCCAACAACCCGGCCGAATCACAGTCAAGGCTCAATACCCAATCCAACCCAAAAATGCGAACCACCAAACTCCGCAATCCTTTCACGATCGGATAATGGATAAAGAAGATGGAAAATGACTCTCCATCACTCTTCCACGTGTAGCACCAATTAGCTAAAATCAATCACAACCTAACAAGATTGTCAATTGTCATAACCTTCCCATGAGCCACCATCCCACAACCAAAAAAATAAAACCACCTTGGTCAGTGCCCTCGCCGCCTTCTAGATCTTTTGCCAAGGGAAACACCAGTCTGAACTTCCCTTCAAATAATTAATCACCAGATAGCCATCCCACTCACGCTTCCCAATCCACTGCTATGAGGGAAGTGGCAGGAAATGCAATACCAAGAATTTCATCCCCACACCACCAATCCTTCCAGAACGCCACCCTAATCCCCCTTCCCACCTGAAAACTGGAAAGTTCTAAAAAATCATCAGTCACCAGGCAAATCACCTTCCATAACCCCCCTCCCATGTGAGGAAGACAACTCAAATGGTAAGAACAGTTCCATAACTACCTCCCCACCTTAGCAGTCACGATTTTTTTAATAGATGTAGCAGAAATAGACCATGAAACTAAAAATATAAGCACAACAACATTTAGCATGTACAGTTAGGTGTTTAATAACTTCTTCAGTCTTTCTTTTCAGGCATGCATGAAGAAACTTTAGAAGGACTTCAAGAGTCAGTTTTAACTTTCACTTAAAACCATTAAGAGATACAAACATCGATGTACAGAGCTAAGTTTTATAATCACAATGTAAGGAATTGAGCTGCCTTTTTGCTGTGATTACTCCAGTGTACTAGAGTTTTCAATTTTATTCCAAGTTTTTTTCTAAAGGTATATTCCATATTATGCAAATAGATTTCCACTTTTGAAGAGTTCTAATTAGAAAACTAAATGTATTCAAATATTTCAATTGAAATACATTCATATTCGATCCGCGGATCCACTACAAGGGAAAACCATGCGCCTAAAGACATCAGCGGTGAACACTACTTCATGGGAAGTTAAAGCATTGTAATCCATGCGGTGGAACAATTAAATCAACAGGCAATACATCCAAAGGATCATGACCCATTGCTAACCTAAAACATCCACAAACAGTGTTCAACTTCAACTCAACCCATATGTCACATGATTACAAAATAACTTTTAAGGTCTAAGAAACACGGAAATAAACAATAGTTTCTTTGTTTTTTACGTTATAAACACTTTAACATATTTTATTTATATATAGTAAGAGATCTTCTTTCACAAGCTATATACAAAAAAGACGCATGGACAAAAAGTCCTAATATCAATTAAAAAGGATTCAACTCGGATTTTAAAAAAAAGGCCTAAAGATAAGAAAGTAATAGGTATGAACACACCTTCTTGATTCTAGTCATTGGCTCAAGTCATTTTCTTCAAATCTTCATGTGTTTTATGTGTGGCTATGATATGATAGACTGAGACAGGTGTCCCCCAGCATCTGAAGCATTCGTGGTCATCATTCTTTCAGTGTATAGATGGTAATATTGGCTTAATGCTTTTATGCTACAACTCACACCCCAAAATAGAGAACAGCAAACCTTCTGCAACTCCATTTAAGGAAAATTCGCTCTCATTGAAGGCTTGAATAATGTAATTTAGAACTTCTATGCACACGGTATAATTCCATTTTTCATGGTTTAATCAAATGCTTCTATAGTTCATATAGAACTGACCTGACTCATTCATGTAACTCTTTAAAAAGAAAACCACAATGGAGTTAAGTACAAGCAAACAAGAGCCAAAAAAAAGGGATTCCAAACACCAATTGGGGGAAGGAAGAGTAAGAAATCACCTGCTGCTCTCTCTCAACTCGAGTTCACGTTCCCGCTCCCTCAAAAGTTCCTTCTCTCTTTCCCGATCACTATCAAGCCTCTTTGATGACTTTGAGCGACTCCTGCTTCTCCGCGACCGCTCTCCCTCCTCTTCCCGCTCTCTTCTCTCCCTTTCTCTCTCCTTCTCCTTTTCCTTCTCCTTCTCCTTCTCCTTCTCTCTCTCCACATCCTTGTCTCTCTCTCTTCTCTCCGTTTCTCTGTCCTTTTCCCTTCTGTCCCTATCTCTCCCCTTCTCCTTCTCCTTATCCTTCTCTCTCTTCTCTCTCCCCCTCTCCTTCTCTTTCTCTCTCGAACCCCTCTCCCTCTCTCTCTCCAACTCCCTATCTCCATCTCTGCTACTCCTGTGCCTATCCCGCTCTCTCTCTCCCCCCCTCTGCCCATCCCTACCGCTCCTATGCCGCTCCGACCGCTCTCTCTTCGATCCATTCTCTTCCTCGCCTCTCGATCTCTTACTCCTCCGATCATCATCGCCGCCGCTGTCGTCCTCCGCGCTCTTCTCTCTCCTCCTGTAACCTTTCTCGCTCTTCTCGGTTCCGTCCTTGGTCTTCTTCGTAGACGAACCGTCTCGCTCGCTCTCTTCCACCGTCTTCTCCAGATAATCGTACTCGTCGAAGTCCATTTTCAACTCTGTATCACTCACTCTTCAAGGTTGAACAGTGACCTTGAAGAAGTGGATGCCCCCAACAAATGAGCTTATCAGAGCCGTAGATTTGGGGAGTAGAGCGAATTGTCGAAACCCTGCTTCTGGTCCTTGTTAGGGTTTTTGAAGACGGGGAAGAAGACGAGGGGAAAATATGGTTTATTGATCTATCTGGGGTGGGAATAGGAATGTAATTATGTGTAAGGGTAGTGGTTTAATGGGAAGTGTGGGGCTTTTTTTTATTAGACATAGGCTCTGTTTGGAGCTTTTAAGAGGTTTAACTCTTTGTATTGAATATTTTTTAAGGTAGTTTTTGTGTTTTTTTTTTTTGTATTTAATATATTTTTATATTTTGTTTTCAAATAATAGAATTTGAAATAACAACAGGATTTTTATTTTTTTTTAAATTAGGGTTTACGTTTTTATATTTAGCATTCGTTTGGTTGGAAAGATTTTATAATGCGAATAATTTTTAAGAAAAAGTTTTTTTAAAAGAAAAGTAATTGGAGAAAAAGTAAAGAATTTAAAAGAAAAAAATAATTATAATGCGAATAATTTTTAAGAAATAAAAAGAAAGTAAGTGGAGAGAAGTAATTGGAGAAATTATCTATTTTTAAGAAGTTTTTTTATTTTTCTAAAACTGGAAGGAACATAGAGGAAGTGAAGTGATGGACATGATTATTTTTATAGTATTAATTGTTGCATTTTTATGTATATATTAAAAATAATAATTTAAATTAATATTAAAAGATTATAAAAGTAAACAAGTATTAAATACTTAACTTTTATTTATTAATTACTAGCCGTCGGCATACGCATGCGTGTGCAAATATAAAATAATTATAATTTTAAAATTAAATAATAAAAAAATTAATAGATATTTTGTAGAGAAAGAGAGAGAATGAGTGAACAATTACAAATAGTTTTTTTTTTGTGAGAAAGGAGTGAGGGAGAGGGAGAGTAATTTAAAAAATATTAAAAATTCAAATGAGTATATTTTTTTATATTTTTTTAATCATGAGAAAACAAAAAAGAAAATTTTTTTGATCAAAAATTAAAAAAAGTTCGTATAAGAAAAAAAAAAGCCAACTTAATAGGCATTTTTGCTTTTTTTCTTAAATTTTTTGTCATTAGTGATTTTTTTTTAAAATTAGCCCAAACATGCATACTTTTTAAAATCTTTTCATCACAATAAACTATAAAAATAAAATTTTTAAACTAAAATATAAAGAAAAGCTCTTAAAAAAAGCTACGAGACTTTTTAGTTCAAACATAAGCTTAGATTCTCTAGGTTTTTTTCAAAGCTTTTTTTGTTCTGAATTTTTTATTTTTTGTTTAAATCTTTTAATTTTTTGGATTCCTAGATAAATTTAAAAATATATACCCATTTAGTCTAAAGTTTAAAAGAAATCACCGAGGACAAGAGAAAAAGTCATTGAATGCCTATTAAGTGATATTTTTCACCTTATTAGAGTTTTTTTTGTGGCCAAATGTTTTTATTTTATTTTTTGTTAATTATGACAAGAAAAATTTAAAAAATATACTAATTTAGTCCATATTTGAAATGCCTATAAAATTTGACTCTTGATAAGTTTAACATTTTTTTAAAAAACACAAGAGCAAAAATATCAAGAAAAAATATTAGATTATTTGGAATAATTTGTTTATAGTAGTTTTTTCTTTTTTTGTTTTTTGTTAAAATATCTAATTTGTTTTTTTTTTTTTTTAAATTATAAAATTTGAAATATTTACATTATGTTTTTATTGTTGGGGCATAGGCTTTTTTATTGAAAAAATTTATTGGGCTTCTTAAAATTGTAAAACAAGGCTTAGGTTTCTGCCAAAAAAAGGTTAATTACATATGAAAAAGCTATATAATAAAAAAAAGACCAAATGATAATTTGGGTGATTTTAAGGCTCCGTTTGTTTTAGTGTAAATTATTTTATATACTTTTTATTGTTTGACTTAATAAAAACAACATGAATTTTTTTTAATAAAATATTTTATTTCAAAAAAACAAAAATAATTAACATAATAAAAAATAGTTAATCATTTTTTGTATCATCAAATAAAGTGGTGGTGGTGGAGTAATGGTGGCAGCGATAGTGGTGAGCTCGAACACTAGAGTGTTTGTGCTTTTACTTTAAATGGAATGGTTCTTTATAGATTTATGAATAAAAAATACAAATTTTTGATATTCACAAGAATTAGTGGAAGAATGACAATTTGCTGAAGTGGATTGTTGTGTGTAATCGTAAAGAACATTTTTTCATTTTATACATGAAATATCATTTTTTGTTCTCAAAATTCATAAAGACTTAACGAAAATCGCTAGTTTATCCGATCTATTAATAGAATTGCTAAAAGAAATTATGGTACTTATCTTGGAGCCAAGAACAAAACACAAATTTTCTTTTTTAAAGATGGAGATAAAAGCAAGGAGGGCACTTTATCTCTTCTATCTCAAGGTCCCTATTAGTTGATAAACGAAATTAAAAGAAAGGGGTTGTAACGGTGGGGGTGGTAGTCGTGATGACGGTGATGAGGGTGGCTATGACAAGGCGACGAGTGTGGGGTAGTAGTGGTAACAATTGTGGTACAGGTAACGGTGGCAAGACGACGAGTGTGGTGATGATTATAGCAGAGATGACGATTGGGTGGTGTTATGATGTTTAGGTGGTACTGGAAATGGCCGCAACGGGGTGGTCGTGGAATGGTGTTGGTGGTATTAGCGGTGGCAATGGTGACAACGACAATTATAGTAATAAAAGATGTGGCAGCAATGACGATGCTGACATTAGTAGTTGTGGTTGGATGGTAGTTGAAAAACGGTAGATAAACCCGATTAACCCTATTAACCCGATTAATCCATGGACAATTTAAAAATTCGAAAGATTATTTTACATTTGTAAATAAAATAATTAACATCCATAAAAGATAAACACAAGATATAACGTGAAAACCCTTGAAATAAATTTCAGGATGAAAACCAAGACACCGATACAAAAAGTACTTTTTACTATGAATCAAAAAGGTACAAGTTAAAAGAACAAAGGATTTACACCCGTTACCCAACGACAACCTAACTTTGTAGCTTATGATAGCTCCATGAGCTCCTTTGAGATTCCATATATTAAAGTTGCTTCAACTTCCCGATCCAAGTAACCCAACGGCTAATGTCTGATCCGAGTAAGCTTTAAGTGCGAATAAATGATAAAAAATGTAGAAAAATTTAGAGTGTAAGAAAGTAACACAATCTAGGTAGTGTGTGCACTTTAATAGGATCAAAAGTTTTTAAATTGTTACAAAAGAGTAAATAAGAATTTGACAAAGTGTAAAGAAAACAAAAGGTGCAAAAAATGTCACTCCTAACTCTCTTAATGGTTTTTGGTAGTTTAAAACGAGGAGGGCAATGGCTTATATACTGTACACAAAGGTGGTAAGAAACTGTCTCGGGGCGCTCGAGCACCTTGCGAGCGCCATAACTACGTTTAACCTAGGTTTTAACCATGGGCGCCTCAAGCACTGCTCAAGCACATGATGAAGCACTTGAGAGCTTCTCAAGCACTTAAAAGTGCTCAAGCGCTCCAAGGGCGCTTGGTGAGCGAAGCAAACTGGAAAAGCAAAAAAGCAAGCCACAAAGATCCAGCACTCGAGCGCCAAAGAGACGCCTAGCGAGCGCTGGCCCTTTTGTCCACAAAACATAGACCCAACGCTTGAGCGCCAGACAAGAGCTCCTTGAGCGCTAAGACAGCGCTTGAGCGCCCCACGAGCGCTCAGTGAGTGTTAAGAAGGAAAAGGAAAAAGGAAAGAGGAAAAGAAAAAGAGGGATCATGCAGCAATATAAAAAAAACTAAAGCGCCCCAATCCAAAATAAAGTACAGACACTTGGTGGTTTTGTGAAGACACTCGAAACTTGCTAATTACATTTACAGTAGTGATAGGTTGCTGCAAACATTGGTAATTGTGGTTGGATGGTAGTGATAGCAATGGCAGTACTGACGTTGATTAATTGTGGTGGTGATGGAATTTAGTGGTTGTGGTGGGGGGTGGCGGCGATGGGAATGACAATGGAGGCAATGAATTGTATCAAAATAGTAGTGTATTTTGATTTAAAATATTTTAATTTTTTTTAAGTACCAATCAAACACTAAAAAATTAAAACAAAAGCTTATTTTTTTTATAAAATAATTTTACAAAAAAATATTCTTTATTATAAATCTTTTTAGGCTAAAACAAACAAAGCCTAAATGCACACACTTTTTATTTTTATATAGAAACTCACATTTTGAAATCTAACTATGATTCCTTTGGTTTCAAAATGCTTTAGTAGATGTACTCATTTGGGATCTTAAAACTTGTGTAGTGAGATAATTAATGGTGGGGTTTGGCCTTTTAAAATTATTGAAAGGCTTTGTGGATATGGGTTTTGAAGGACTGATACAAATGTTGTAATGTGAAGTTTAAATTTTTGTGGCCTTTTGATTTTTATTTTTAGCTAAAATATTATTTAAAGAAGATCAAGCTAACTCCTTGCCAATTTAGATTTTTTTAGCCAACAAGGTAGACCATTAGCTCTTTTGTCAATTTAGATTTTTTAGCCAAGAAGGTAGATCGTTTAGTAAATTTTTTTTGACTTTTTATATTTTTGTATCAAAACGAAAATATTGTTCATCATTAATACATATTAGAATTAACTTATAATACGAGATGATCAAAATTTAATAATTGATATTAGCCAATAATTTAGATGCATAACTATTAAATCATATCTCTTAAATTGTAATATAGATGATTTATGAGGTGCCGCTAAAATCTTACTTTACTTAAAGTTGGGATGAAATTTTTTTTTGTCCCTACATCTTTGTTATGTTTTTTGTAGATTTTTTTGCTCTGCCAAGAAATAGGATAGGGATGGAATTTGCTTTTTTTGCTTTGTTACTCCTCCCAATTACAAGTATATTAATTTTTCCATATAAATACATATAAAAATTTGTCTTCAAAAAATCTATTAAAAATTAAAACTAGAAATACAAAAATACTATCTTTATCTTTTATTTTTCACTTCTAATTTTTATTTATTTATTTATCTTTTTAATCATAATTATTCATCAAATACTTTTTTCCTTATACCATATTTTCTCTTATTTTCACTAATATCATCTTCTCTTAAGGTTGACAAAAATTCTTATTGTGTTTCAATTCCAATATGATACGAAAAGAGAACAAAACATCACATCTACATTCTCACCCGGCCGCACCTGCTCCAATGTAATACAAAAATAGGACGAAACATAAAATCTTTGTCCTCGCCTCGCTCCATTGCCCTCGTTGCATTTAAGCCCTGGCACTACCCATTGAATTATTTACAATTTTACACTATGTTACAATGGTGTTGAGTTTGCATGGGCCTGGGCTTGATTTCAGATTCTTTGTTACATTTACTCTTGTAGCCCATTTGTCACTTCTATATATGCCAACTTTAAAATTCATAATTGGCCCTAAACTTTGCCTCTAAAAACCTTTTTGAGTTGGGCATCTCTCTAATTCTATTAGAATTGGAGGATTTTACAATTCATTTTCAATGGTCAAGACATACCCACATCCATCAATTTAAAATTTAAAAATATAAATATATTTTTAAAAAAGTGAATCTGCTGATGTGGATAAATCTTGGCCATTTAAAACAGAATTGGGGAGTCATTCAATTCCAATGAAATTGGAGAGTAACTTAACTCTGAAGTTTAACTTTCAATGGGGGTGTTTATTACATCTTTGCAAGAAAGTTTTTTTTTTTTTTTTTTAATTTAACTTTTGCACTAGTTTGCCTGTTATAATTTTTTCATTCCATTTATGCATAAAAAAATAATTTGAAAAAATTATAAACATTTTAGTTTTTTTTTTTTGGATTTTAGATTTCTAATAATCAACTTATCTTAAGTATCATTTCAACAAACACCAGTGATTTATCAACATTAGGAAATTCATTGTGTGCCTGTCATATGATTTACAAATGAAAGCAAATTTCATGGTCAGGAGTGAAATTTGAAAATAAAAAAAGAACTTGAAAAGGGTTACTAAATTAGGCCACGTAAGAAAATGTCTAATTCTTTTTAATAGTAATGGTAGTTGTTCACCGAAGATTGATATTACAAGTACCAAATATATAAGATTTTTGTTGCGATTGTGGAGTTTTGTTATTTTTTGAGAAGTGAGCTCAACCCTTTATTCAACCCGCTATAGATATACCATGGTTCTAAATGAATTTTTTTGTAAGACTTAGTTCATGCAGTGAATGATTTAATCGTTGGCTTCTTATCCATTTTTGGTCGTTGATTCTAGTTAGGATTTTAACCCTCATATTATATTGCCTCATTTCGTAATGAAATTGCTGTAATTTCCTGGACGTTGCCCTAGTTTTAGGTTAACCACATAAATTTTGTGTTTATGTGTGTGTTGTTGGGAGAATATCCAACGCCGAAATAAAATACATGCTCGGGAATTCAGAAAATACATCTTTATTAAGCTTTCAACAATTTACAATATATTGAAATTACAGAGAATGAAATAACATGAATAATAAAATAGAATTTGCAAACCGAGTCCTGCAATCGTAGTTTCCTTAAGAATGATTCGCCGCCTACCGAGGGTGTTGTAGG
>JAOTRH010210147.1:0-10918 GCA_034768845.1 Heliamphora exappendiculata | reverse complement strand
CATGTTGTAGTTGGCGGCCGCCACTTTTGGCTAGGATTTTCAAGAGGTTCTATTGACGGCCGCCACAATGAACATGGTGGTCGCCATTTCTGACAATGACTTGGGCAACAAGTTATCGATGGTTTGGTACAATTTTATTGGTTTCAGATATTTTGAAGATTTTTTATGACTAGGTTCAAATACCGAGCTTGGATCAACTCCCGAGGATCGTACTGAGGCACTATTTCTCTTGTTTTCATTATCGGATTCGCCTAAATTAGACGGGGTCAAATTGGGATGTCTTCACTATCGTACCAAGCTCTGGGAGCCTATTTTAGCCCATAAAGAGCCTTTCTCAGTTTCAAAACATGATTGGGCCAAAATGGGTCAACAAACCCTTTTAGCTGCTCAACATATGCCTCTTCCTTAAGATCACCATTTAAAAAAGCACTTTTCACATCCATTTGAAACAATTTAATGTGAAGCTTGCATGCAATGACAAAAAGAATTCTAATCGATTCGAGACAAGCCACTGAGGCAAAAGTCTCATCAAAGTCAATGCCTTCAACCTGAATGTAACCATGTGCCACCAGTCTAGCCTTATTCCTAATCACTTCACCAAATTTATTTTTTTTATTTTTGAATATCCATTTGGTGCCTATAACATTTTTGTCAGTGGGCCGAGGAATTAGTTCCCACATATTATTCTTAGTAAATTATTCCAATTTCTCATATATGGCATTAGTCCAACTTTCATCAAATAAGACATCATTGATAGTTTTTGGTTCCAATAATGACACATAGCACATATAAGTTACCTCATCCCGCATTTGATTCCGAGTTCGCATCCTATCAGTGACTTCTCCCAGAACTTGAGAAACTGGTTGAGCTTTACCCTCGCAGAGGGTTCTAGGCCTTTCTTTTGAGAACCTTTGAGTTCTGATTCGTGCAACTGAGTTCCCTGTTTCACACTTGTGGGAGTCTTCTTGGTAGGGTCTTCACCTACTTTCAGTGTAAACTGACTTTCATCTTGGTCAGCTTCCGGTTCTTCAACGAGTGAGCCTAAAATGGAAAAATCAGCATCAGCAGGTATAAAAATCAGTTCATGATCAATAACCATGTTTATAGATTCCATAACAGTAGATGTCCTATTGTTAAAGACTCATAAGCATGACTATTTGTGGAGTAACCCAAAAAGATTCCCTCATCACAATGGGAGCCAAATTTTCCTAGCTGCTCTCTATCATGAAAAATATAGCACGTACTACTAAAGGTATGAAAGTACTTGACATTTAGTTTAGTTCCTTTCCACAGCTCATATGGAGTATGAATATTTCCTGGTCTCAGGTAGATTCGATTTATAGTGTAACAAGCTGTGTTCACCGCTTTTGTCCAAAACTGCTGTGACAATTTCTTATCATACAGCATAACACAAGCCATTTCTTGAATGACTCCGTTTTTTCTTTCAGCCACCTTATTTTGCTGAGGAGTTTTGGGGGCTGAGAATTCATGATGTATATCCAATTCTTCACAAAATGAAGTGAATTCGGAGTTTTCAAACTCCTTATCATGATCAGATCGAATGCGGAGAACAGAATTGTGGAACTTAGGTTTTTCATTTTGAAGCTTAAGGACTAGAGTTTTGAAAATAGAGAACGTGTCAGACTTCTCTCTCAAAAATTAACCAAAGTAAATCGAGAGAAATTATCCACAACCACAAAAATATATTTCTTCTTTCCTAAACTTTCAGTCCTAGTTAGTCCCATCAAATCCATGTGAATCAGCTCCAGTGGAGCCTTGGTACCTAAACTATCAGTCATCTTATGTGGAACTCTGGTTTGTTTACCTACTTGACACGCACCACAGACACGATTTAATTGACTTCCCAATTTTAGAATTTCTCTAATTAACTATTTATTGGCAATCTTAGTGAGATCCTTGTAATTAACATGTCTAAGCATCCGATGCCACAATTCAGCATCATTGAATTTGACAGAATTACAAGTTTCAGCATTTAAAGGAACAATGCCATAACAATTATCAGATGTTCCAACACCATGCATAACAGTCTTTCCTTTCTTATCTAAAATAATGCAGTTGTCTTTTGAAAAATGTACTTCATGATGAGTGTCGCACATCTGACTAATGCTTAACAGATTTGCCTTTAAATCGTTAACCAAAAGAATATTTTCCAATTTGGGAAGACCAGGGGAAGAAATAGTACATTTTTCTATGATTTTTGTAGTGTTCCCATCCCCAAAAGTAACCATCCCCCCGTCATATGACTCTAAAAAGGCAAATAGAGACTTGTCCTCAGACATGTGTCGAGAGCAACCACTGTTAAGAAACCACACATAAGAACTTTGAGCTCTCATAGCAATCTGAATCACATAAGCTTTCAAATCTTTAGACTGTACCCAAACTTTCCTAGTTTTCACAGGAGCAGACTCTTTTACATGTATTCTAAGGGCATTGGGTAAGGGCATTTTGCGAAAAGGGACAGGATAGTTCAAATGAGACATGTTAAGAAATTTAAAGCAATGTGGTCAGATATGACCTCTCACCCCACAATAATGATAGATGGGAACAAACTTCTTATTAGCTATAGGCATTCGATGTAAGAGTTTGTAATAAGGACGAATGTGACCCAGAATACCACAGTGATGATAGATAGGAGAAGAGTTAGACTTTCTTACCTTGCCACGTTATAAGGTGGCCTTACCTGTCGCACTTGTTCCTTCTGTCTTTACTTTAGTATAAGTCACTTCCTTCTTTCCTTTCACCTCCTCTGCCTGCTTAGCTTTCAAAAATTTAGGGGCTGCTTGTTCTTTTTGTTTCCCAATGGAGTGATTTGACATATTAGCAAATCCTAAGCCAGCTCTGTCACACGCAGCCTTTTGATCATCAAGAATTTCATCCAAAGCATGTGACCCTGCATTCCAACGCTTAAGAGTAGCATTAGCATGATTCAATTGTTTTTCAAGATCAGTGATATGACATTCTAACTCAGACATTTTAGCAGACTTACCATCATTCAAAAGCATAAACCTTTTCTTATCTTGTTTACAGTTTTTCAAATTAATGCACAAGATATTCAATTCATTTTTCAGATCCTCTTCTTTTGCTTGAGCCATCAGAAGCTCTTGCACAAGTTTTTCTTTCTCACTTTCACAGGTTTTAAGTTGAAAGGCAAGCTTGGCACATTTTTTTATTAACACATAGCTCTCCTTGTACAGCTTATCATAAGCGACTTGGAGAGTGTCATTATCTTCTCCTTCAACAGTTTGAACATTATTCTCTTCTTTCTCATACTCATTCACAAGCTTATTTATATCATTGACACTAGCATCAGAGTGAACAGAAGCAGCAAAGGCTATAATGTTATTATCATCATACTGATCCTTATTGTCATTACTCAACTCAGGTTCGCTTTCATCATCTCAAGTTACAATAAATACTTTTTGCTTCTTTTTCATCTTGTTTGGACATTTCTGAGCAATATGTCCAAAATCTTTGCACTCATAACACTGGAGGCCAGAACTTTGAGATTTTTGCCCCTTTTTATCAAAGATTTTTGGACAATTCTTAGATTTTTCATTTCCAAATCGTTTCTGAGATTTGTCATCCTGATTCGGCTTTTTATTTTTTCAGAATTTTTTAAACTTTTTGACAAGCATAGTCATCATCTCAGGATTAAAGTCATCATCAGAATTACTAGCAAACCCTTGAACTGAAGTGAAAGCCAAATTTTTTAAAGATTTATGATTTTGAAAATTCAGCTCATACGTTTGCAAGTTTCCAACCAAGCTTTCCACTGCAATAGATTCAATATCTTTACTTTTCTCTATCGCAGTGACTTTTGGTTGGAAGCGTTCGGGAAGTGATCTCAAAATTTTTTGAATAATTTTTGAATTATGGATCTTTTCACTAAGATTAAAAGAAGCATTAACTATATTATTTAACTTAGCATAAAAATCATCAAACTTTTCATCTTCTTTCATACGTAGAGTTTCAAAATTAGTGGTCAGACGTTGAAGTTTAGAGATTTTTTACAGTTTGCGTTCCTTCATGAGTGATTTCCAATATTTCACGCGTTTTTTTAGCAAACTCACAAGTGCTTATTCTACAGAATTCTTCTTGAGTGACCCCGCTAAATATAGCGTTCATAGCCTTACTATTCCACCCAGCATTCTCGAAATTGGTTCTATCCCATTTAGCCGATGGCTTAGGGACACTTTTCTCATCAACAGTCATAATTAGATACTTGTACCCCTCAGTGACAGCTAACCAAACTCTTTCATCTATGGACTTAAGAAAAGTTCTCATTCGAACTTTCCAAAACGGATAATTAGTCCCATCCAGAAGATGGGGTCTACTGATGGATGCACCTTCTTTTAAAAATTCCATGAATGCAAATCAAAACAAATTAAAAAGGATCAAGTAAAATCCTACTCTGATACCAATTGAAAAAATCAATTTTTAATATGCAACTAAAAACAACTTGATGGTTTTAATTTGCAACTATGACATAAATAACACATCAACACATAAAAACATCCACCACACTATGAGATAGAAAATTTTTACGTGAAAAACCCCAGTAAAGGTAAAAAATACGGGACTAATCATACTCCAAGAAAAATAAGCACTAAATAAATGTTTAGTTACAAGAAACGCCTTACAAACCAGTTGAATCCTCAACCTAAGACTACCCATCTTCTTGCCGAATCCTCGTGAGCTAATCATGTACTTGCTTGCCGTAGAAATCCTCCTTCGGACTTTGTCACCTTAGAATCCTCTCAAGTAATGGATGAGATGATCACACAGAAAATTTGACGATGTCCTTGTATCCATTTACCTCATATAGAATTGTCAAATCTCACACATAAGAACTCCCCCTAAGATCAGTAACCATCTCAATCAAAATAAAAATCACGCTCAATGAAACAAGTTGCCTAAACTGATATTAAATAGCCAAAGGTTGCTAACCCTATTCAAAAACTTAATATGTTTCGAGATAGACCGCTCGAGCGGTATTTAGACCGATTGAGCAGTCATGCCAGATACTGAGAAAAGCAACTGGACAACCATTGATATCATCCTTTTTGTCATATCTACAAAAAAAACTTCAACTACTAAAAGTGCATCATATCGAAGAATAATGTAAAGATTAATAACTTTAAAATATGTCACAGACTTGCCAACAATAGGAGGAAGATCATTAAAAAAAATCCTAACAATTACAAACCAAATTTAAAATTTTAATTAATGAGTATAAGTCCATCTCTAATTATACTCCCTAATTTTTTTTGTTAATTGGCTCTTTACAATAGCTAAAAGCTATTTTAGGGAGTAATTTTTTTAGTTACAATTTCAATCATACTTCTTATTATAATTTTTGTATAATTTTTTTTATTTATAAGATACAAGAATTTTAATTTAGGGTATACATTTATTTTATATGTAACGTGTGTAGATAGATATTTAAATAATATATTTAATAGCCCTCCAAAATCTTAACAAAAAAATTCTATAAACACACATTTATTTATTACACCCATCGTACAACTAAATATTATTATGTACAAACATTTAATGCATCATATAAATGTACAAAATAAAAAATAAAATAAAATTAACAATTTATCTATCCTATTCTTACCTCGCCAAATCCGCCCTCGCTCTCTACAAATAGAGAGCCAAATAAAACCTCTCTAAAATAGCATAGGCATTGACGAATCCATTGGAGGTAAGGTTTGCTGCATTCCTCGTTAAATTACCAAAAGGGCTTCCAATGGCGAGGCCATTGGAGGCTTCTAAGAAAATTTTAATATATTTATTTATTATCTTGATAAAATTATAAGCGCACGAATCTCTACAATTATATTGAATAAATGTTTATATTTTTTAATTGTTATATAATAGTTAAAATTAATTTATCACCAAAAGATTTCTTTAGTAGGACTATGGGTTGTTTGGTTAAATGTTTTGTTATTATTTTTTATTACTAATTTTAGTTATAAATTATAATTTATTTTAAATATTTATAATTTTTACTATAAATTATAATTATAATTATTTTATTTTAATAATAAATTATAAATTATAATTTTTAATAAATAATTATAATTTTTTATAAACTTCATACACAAAAATCTTATATTGTGCTCTTTTCATTTATTTATTTTATTCAACGCTGAGGTTTCATAGTGGAACGGAAGTATACGAGTATGATTGCAGTCTAGACACGTGCATAAAAAAAAATGTAAAAAAAGAGAGTGCAAGAATTAAAGAAAAAAAGTCAAAAAGTAGATGGTTGTGTCAGTTTGTAACGAGATTTATTAGGAAAAACCTATCAGATTATTTATTTGTTTATTTGATTTTAATTATTTTTTTTAAATTTTTTATTATTTAATTAAATTATTATACTTTTTAATTTCTCTTATTAAGATAACTTAAAAAACTAAATTTTTTTTATCAAAATATAAAAAAAGCTTAAAAAAGACAATAATAAGTCAATAAGCTAAATTTTATGTGATTTATTTTTGTTTTTAATAGACTCTTTCTACTTTTTGATAAAAAAATTATTTTTTGGGTTCATCTTACTAGGATGATTTAAAAAGATAAAAAAAATTTAATTAAAAGATAAAAAATGTTCAAAAACGACAAAAATAAGCAAAATTCTTGATATTTAGATAGTGTTTGGTATTGTTTAAACTAATAGTTTACAGATTATAATTTGTAGTAGAAGTTGGAAGTATTTAGTAAAATTTATAACTTATAACTGAAAATAAAAAAATAATAATTATAAATTGTAGTAAAAATTATTTATATTTAAAAATATTTATAATTTATAATTGAAATTAATAACACCAAGTTAAAAGTACTAGTAGTAATATATATATATATATATATATTGATTGACTTTTAAGTCCTAGTCACATCCCTTTTACTATTGTTTTTTTGTTAAAAGTGGTGCAAACATTTATTTTGCCTTTTGTCGCACCAAGTCAAGTGGCTGTAATAATTTGTTTAATTTTTAATTAAAAAATTATCTGCTCCTGTTTGGTGTTTTAAAAAAAAACTGATTTTTTATATAAAAACATCTTAGATAGAAAAGTAGCTTTTAAGCCGTGGTGTTTGTTTTTTAAATAGTCAACTAACTTTTTTAAATATTTTTTTTAAAGTCAAAACTCATACTCCAAATAAGTATATATTTTTAAAATAAAGATTATAATCATCTCAATTAAAAAGTTAATTATATTTTTAAAAATAAAAAGTATTATTATTTCAAATATTACAATTTAAAACTAAGCCTATGTTTATACTAGTTTTTTTTTTAGATTTTTTGATTTTTGATTTTTTTTATAAAAAAAGTATATTTAAAAATATAAAAAAAATCAGTTGAGACCAAATAAATAAGCTTTTTCAAAGGTTTTTAAGAAAAAAAAATTTTCAAAAAAAAAATCCAAACATAGGATAAAAAACTAATAGCAAATTAAAATTTTCAAAAAAAAAAAGCAAAAAATTACTCTAAATTATCTTCAAATAATCTCACTTTTTTTCTCTCTTGTTTGTAAAAAAATCTATTCAAATCCAAGTTTTTAAAACAATCCAAGTAGGACTAAGGTTTCCATTGGTAACCGACTTTGAGCCTGCGATTGGGCTAATTTTTTTTAATAATTTATTAACTTAAAAATTAAAAAAAAAGGTCAATTAATTTGGCTTAATTAGGTCTTTTTGACTTTTTTATATATTTTTATATTTATTTTTTTAAAAAAATCAGAATGCCTAAAAATTTAAAAAAAAAACTAGTCCAAATATAAACTTAAATAGGTTTAAAATCAAGCTTGTATTTTTGCTTAAATCTCAAAAAGCTAAAAAAAATTTATTTTTCAACTCAAAAGCTTTTAGCCTTTTTTTCTTTTACATAAATTTTTTATATTTTTTAAAAATATCATAACTTTTATTATACATATCGATTTTTTACAAAAATTATATTTTTAAAATTTGCTCATCAAAATCTATAAAACAATATCTATATTGAATATAAAATTATTTAAAAATAAATTTTAAAAAATTAAAATAACTTTAAATAAATTTTTTTATTTTTTTAACTTAAAACCACTTAAGTTTTTGGCTTAAAATCACTTCATTCTTCTCCCAAACGAATTTTTTTACATTTGGGGCTTAAAGTCGCTTTAACCAACAAGCCTGATTTAAAACCAAGTTCCCTAATAAGACTTGAGTTTTAAAATATTTTTGATAACTACTTTCATTTTGAAATAAAAACTGTGGTGTTTGTTTATTAAAAAGCCAACTATATATATATATCGAAAAAAAACTCTTACACATTCTAAATATGCAAAAAAATTTAGAATGAATGCTATAATAACATTAATTAAAAACTCTTAAAAATAAAAAGTATCATTATTCCAAATGCTATAATTTAAAATCAAAAAAATAATAACATATTAGACATTTTAATTAAAAAAATTCAAAAAACTACTCGAAATTAATTATCTTAAATAATCTCATTTCTTTCTCAATTTTTATAAAAAAAAAACTAAAAACTAAACCTCTTAAAATCCAAATTTTGTAGACAATCCAAACATGACTGAGTTTTAAATTATTTTTGATAACTACTTTCATTTTAAAATAAAATAATCATATTTTCTCAAATTAATTTATAATATTAGGAAACCAAAAAATATATATGTACTCATTTTCAAAACAAAGTTTCATTCTCTACTCTCTGTCCACCATCCCTCTTCCCACAAATGCTACTCTGCCGCCAACGATCCGTCCCATCGGAGACTCCTCCAGCCGCCAAGCCACCTTTCCCTCGCCGGAAAACACCCTCTCTCCGTCAATCAACCCATTCTTTCTTGCAAATCCCTCTAGCTACTTACTCATTTGATTTCAGAATAAATTTGAAAAACATTTTCCCCCAACATTTTTTTTAGTTTGTTCATGCAAAATCTTAAAAATATATATTTCTCTTTTAAAAAATAAAAAAAAAAAAAAAAAAATTTACTGCATGTCTAAAGACCACCTAATTCTCTTAATTTTTTCTATAAAGATGTTGAATGACTGCAATTAATAGATAAGAACAGAGTAATATGATGATGCATAGAAAAATTAAATCAACGTACTTGTATTTGTTTTTGGCGTCATGCTAATCACAATTTTAAGGGCAGTCAATAAGAGTTTAATGGGGATAAAATATATTTAATATTAATATATTTTTAATATCACTCCTACAAATATCTAATATATTTTATACAAATATCAATATATTTTTTTACCTTTTGTTGAGGACCCTAACCGAACTATTTGAACACCCATATGACTCTAGTCTACCATGCCTACTTGGAGAACCAATGACTCTCTACCAATGACTCTGTTGAGGACCCTAACCGAACTATTTGAACACCCATATGACTCTAGTCTACCATGCCTACTTCGAGAACCAATGACTCTCTACCAATGACTCTCTACTTCGTGACGTATGCTCCCTATTATTTTTTTTCGTTGGGTACATCAGAAAAAAAACAAAAAAAAACAAACAATCTTATCCCTCAACAACACCTTTCCAAGGGCGTCGGCCCATAATAGGCGGTTGAGGGACGAGAGGGAGAAGTCCCACAAAACTAGCTCCTCATCCTATTCGTCTCCAATGTTTGCAAAATGGTCAGCATATTAGTTAGCACCCCTAAAAATATGTTTGATTGTTGATGAAGTTCTTCTAAGTAAAAACTTGACACCTTCAACTAGAACTCTATGGGGGTGATTTGGTGGCGCTCTCTCCTTTAGAAGGTTGAGGGTTTGAAGTGAATTTAATGGGTTCTAATTAATCAGATAAAGTGAGTCCGGTCGCATATGCTCCCAACAAAGAGAAAAATCCAATGGACATGAAATAGGTCATAATATTCTTCCACATAGCCAACAAAAGTAGGTCAACATTATCCCATCCATAGTATTTTTCACTATTGCCTTGATTAAAAGCATAGTACTGTGATTGAATTCGATAATTATCCTATAGTGAAAGCCTAATAAATAATTCACATTGTGCATTATTGTGATCTATCATTTATCGAGAGTATCATGTAAATAATATTACATGGTACACCACGAGTATTGAATAGTTTTCTGCAAAAATAAATTTTTCTTAAAGGAAATTGCTGAGAGAAAAAAATGCTTGGCTAAGACTATAATTTCATCCACCATTAATGAAATAATTCAATTGTGATACAAAGGATGAGGCCGAACGCTGGACGCATAAAACCTATAACAATAAACTTACAGAGCAGTTCAGTATTGAATGATATTGCGGCTACCGACGCATAAAACCTATAACAATAAACTTACAGATCAGTTCAGTATTGAATGATATTGCGGTCACCCATAAGATCGACAAAAAAATTCGACAAAAAGATGTAAATATCGACTTTTGCCTCTGCAATCATGGCTTTTTTGTATTGATAATTTAGGTATTTTTCGTCCAACCCAATCTAATTTGGTCCGAGTTACCTCGTACCTGCACAGTTGAGAACTAATCCAGGAGGCTTTGAAGCTAAGGATCGAATAGATCTCCAGTGACCCCAAAAAACTTGAACTAGCAACTCCTTGATCACAAACCCAGAGACTGGATCATTCCAGAAAATGTGATGCAGATCCATGTCAAAATGAATTCGATGGTACAAACTAGGAAGCTTTACATCTTGCAATCTTGTCATACCAATCATGTTATAATTGGATCTAGTCCATAATTCAGCTGCTGAACCCGATCAACTCTGCTGAAACAAAATGCAATTAGATACATTACCCAAAAATTTCATCAAACAGACTAGAAAATATTCAGCCAAACGCGATATATTGCACATGGGACCCTAGCAACAGAAATGAAGAAGAATATCAGTCCCAGGTGCTTGATAAT
>JAOTRH010210136.1:0-10918 GCA_034768845.1 Heliamphora exappendiculata | reverse complement strand
AAGAGATATAGATGCCATACATATCTTAAATGATATATTGTATATATCATTAAGAGGCACAAAAAACTAACCCTAATTCTCCCTAGCTGCCGCCCCCTCTCTCTTTTTTTTTTGGCAAATCATTTTTGCCTTTTGGAGAGAAGTGTGAGAAGAAACTGAAGAGGAGAAAAATACTTCGATCGGAATCGGTGCCCACACACTGTGATCGTCGTAGTGCGTCTGGGACATACGTAAGAAGGTTGCAAGGTCGTCTTCAACGTATTCAGGACTTATTGAAATTTTTCGACAAGTTTCATAAAGGTATAATGTTATTAAGATTAATATTGTTATCGGTTTTCATGCAAAACGCATATGTCATTTTTTACGGTCACGACGTCGGTTCAATTTTTTTTTTTCGCTCCAACATATGGAAGAAGAACGTATTACTAACAGTTGAAGGTATGGAAAAAGAAGACCATTTTTTTGAAGATCCTCCAGAAAGGGATCTGATGAGTATAAGAGATGGAAGCGAGATGATGCACGCTTATTGAGTAAGATGTTGAGTTCAATGGAGTCCTTCGTTGAGATTCTGGTGGCTAATGCCACGACTGTTCAAGAGGTGTGGACCATACTCGAGGAGATATTTTCCTCGACTAATGACCTGTATAATGTGATGCAGAGTATTTTTAGTTTACAACATGGAGACCACACTTTTCTAGATTATTTTACAGAGTTCAAAGTTTTAGCAGATGAGTATGATCGGTTGGTACCTTTTACCAATCGATACGAGGTTTTTAGATAGCAGATGATGCAATTTTTGGTAGTTTTCTTTCTAGCTGGGGTGAACCAGCAACTTGACTCAGCACGCACTTAGATTTTGGATGGGTCTGACATTCCATCTTTATCTGAGGTCTTTCAATGGATGAGCTGAGCAATTAGTAGAGAAGAGCCTCGTGGTACTACTAATCATAGTGACCATACAGCCCTAGGGGCATTTAGTGGGGAAAGTCGAGGTGATTTTAGTGGTAGAGGTCGTGATGGCAACCGAAGTGATGGAGGCCAAGGGGTAGAGGTCGTGATAGAGGACGGGCTAAAGGTCGAGGTGGACGTGACACCAGGTTCTGCTACTATTGTGGACAGTAAAGACATTTACAGAGCTCGTGCTAAAAGCTACATGGGCGTCTTACATCCTCTGGGGCCAATGCAGTAGCCGAGTATGATGCTCGTCCCCATTCTTCTAAAAGGAGAACTACAGCTATGATGTGGAGGAATATGATTAGTTCATTCAGATGCAGATTGGGAACACAACCAATACTCCCTTTGCCACAGTTGCAGGTAATCCAGCTGCGTGTATGGCTACCCCCAGATTGTGGGTGATAGACTCGGGTGCATCTGCACATATAAGCCACTCCACGGGTACTTTCTCATCTTATCAGTTGACCTCTGGATTTAGTGGGGTGATTGTTGCCAATGGAGAAACTTTAGAGGTGAAAGGACAGGGAGTAGCTACTCTATCTCCATCCATTACAGTTTATGATATTTTACATACTCCTGCTAATCCGTTTAACTTACTATTTGTGAGTCATTTTACCAAGGATTTGAATTGCTCAGTAACTTTCTTTCCTGATCATTGTGTTTTTTAGGATATAGTTTCGAAGAATACTATCAGTAAAGGATGGGTGGTGAGTGGCCTATATATGCTAGATGAGACTTTGGATGTTGCATGCTCCGAGCGATTGTTTCAGATATTGGATATTTATTATCGGTTCGGCCATCCCTCCTTACCAAGTCTAAAGAAACTATGCCCCAGTTTAAGTTAGGTTACACAATTAGAATGCGAATCGTGTCGATTTGCTAAGCACCTGCGTGTGCTATATGTGTCCAGAAATAATAATAGGACCACGAGTCCTTTCTCTTTAGTCCACTCAAATATCTGGGGTCCGTGTCCTGTCACATCTTTATTTGGTTTTCAATATTTTATGACTTACGTTAATAACTATTCTCGCATTACTTATCTCTATCTTATGAAAAAGCGGTCTGAATTACCTACTGTGTTCACTACCTTTTATAATGAAGTCCACACTCAATTTGGCACAACTATGAAAATCCTACGTAGTGATAATGGATGTGAGTACATTGGTGGCTTGTTGGGTTCATACCTGCATACACATGGGATTATTCACTAGATATCATGCCCTGACACACCTCAGCAGAATTGGGTGGCTAAGAGAAAGAATAGATATCTCTTGGAAAGTGCACGTGCCAAGATGTTTCAAATGAGGGTTACCAAAGTCTTTTGGGGAGAAGCTGTGATGACCGCACGTTATCTTATTAATAGATTGCCCTCCCATGTCTTACATGGGGCTACACCCTTGTCAGTTTTAATTGCTCAACAGATTCTTTTTTCTTTACCACTCAAGATCTTTAGGTGTGTTTGCTATGTGAGAGATACCAGGCCGAATGTGACAAAGCTGGATGCTCGAGCACTAAAGTGTGCCTTCATGGGATACCCTAAGGCCCAGAAAGGATATCAGTATTATATTCCTAACTTGCGACGATTTATTATTTCCTGTGATGTGGTGTTTATTGAATCTACCACATTCTATGGCTCGGCCACTACACCTTTCTCCACTATTGATGATAGTTTAGATCAGATTCTGCTGTATCAATCCTCCCTTATTTACCAGTGGCATCTTCTCCCATTTCCAGTCCTCTGGTTGATATTCCCGAGGAGTCTCCCCTGCTACCTCAAAGGCACCTGTACTCTCATCATCCTCCGATTCATCCATTTCACTAGGCTCCACCATCTCTCCTCTACTCGACTCAGTATCTTCTCAGCTGAATTCGACCTCTGATTAGGTAAGTGATCCTCCTATTACTTTACGCAAGTCTTATCATAGTTGTAAAGATCATCCCTTATATACTACATCATATCATGGTTTACTTGTTACTGTCCAGCAAGGTATTACTACCCTTGATCATCATACTTTTCCTTGCTCTGTTGTCGATGCTCTTTCTCATTCAGGTTGGCACACGGCTATGATTGAGGAAATGAATACTCTTGAGGCTAATCATACGTGGGACCTAGTGAGTCTTCCTCCTGGGAGGACTGCGATCAGTTGTAAGTGGGTTTATGTTTTCAAGCTTCATTCCGATGGCACTCTTGAGTTCTTGAAGGCTCGTTTAGTGGTCAAGGGCTATGCTCAGACCTATGGCCTTGACTATTTTGATACCTTCTCTCATATTGCGAAGATGGCCTCCGTTCGTTTGTTCTTATCGTTGGCTACATCCCATTAGTGGCCTTTGTATTATCTCGATGTAAAAAAATGCCTTCCTTTATGGTGATTTAGAGAAAGAGGCTTATATGTAGTAACCACCCAGCTTTGTTGCTCGGGGCCGGGGGGGGGGTCCCCTAATCATGTTTGGTTCTCTTTTATCTTTTTCAGTTTCTAAAATTGAAATTCTTTGTTGTAGATGTTGGACATCATGTTTTAATTGATTTATTTTTTGATACATTTCTGAGGTTGTTGGGATTTGTTTTAGTTGTTTTTCTGATCTTTTTAAAACATTTTTAAAATTAACTTTTGTAGTATTTACTTTTTGTTAATGTGGACTATTTTCAATTTTACAGTTACCTGGTCTAAATATTGTAGTATTATTTTTTATCTAATTTCGGGATCATTAATTTGATTTAATATGTCTAATAAATCTTGTTCTGGTTTTGATGATACATTAATTTATAATCCATTTATATTTAATAATTCTTGATAATAATATTGTTGAGTTTGACATTTTGTAGAACATTGATTTTTAGTATTGATTCATTTTGTAGAACATTGATTCATCATCACTTGATGTTATATCATCATGATTTAATTCTTCTAGTGTTAGTGATTCATTATTAGATGTATCTGAATCATATGTTTCGGATTGTTAGCTTTCATTATCACTAGGAGGATGGGAGTTTAACAATAAATTACTTAGTTGTTTCTTTAATTCATCAAAATAATTAAGTTTATTTATTTTCTGTTTAGTATAATATTTATTTACAAAATGACCAATCTTACCACATTTCTAGCAAGATTTATCATTACTTGTTGTTGCTTGATTTGTAGATCTTCGATTTTTATTAGACTAAAGATATTTGGATGATTTTTTATGATATTTCGTATTTTGTTGTATTTTATATGATTTATAGGGTCGGTCATATTTTTTATATTTAGGTTTATAATTGTATTTAGATTTATAATGATTATACTTATAAGATTTTCTTTTTTTAATATTTTTATCGCTATCTAGTAGGGATTTAATTGTGTTATAACCAAATTGATAACAAAATTAACCAAGTTCAGTTTTGTCTAATCGTTTTTCTTAAATAAATCCATTATTTGTTCATTAGTAGATTTAAGACATAATTCTTATTCTGATGCATTATTAGGAACCATTAAAACTAGTTTAGTTCATGATCCTGTTTATTTTGAATGTTTTCCAAATTTTGAAGTTTCACTTTATGATCTAACAATATTAAAAATGTTAGCTTTACAAATACAAACTAAAAGATATAATATAGATACTTTAACATTAAATTTACAAATAACGTATAGAGTATATTTAAAAGCAATAACAACGTCGGCCCCAATGTTTAAAGAAATTACAAGTCCTCAAGGATCAACAATCATGTTTCAATCAAAAATTAATAGATCTCAAGTTATTACACCGAAAGTTATTAAATGTCATGAAATTGATGAAGCTGACCAATAAGATAATAATAGCTCGCATATGTCACAAATTATGCCCCCTCAAACAACGCAAATAGAAATAAATCCAGACTCCATTGTTGAGTTTCCCGATGGATATGTTTTATTACAATTTCCTCCCAAACGATCTGAATCTTTACAAAGTTCTGAAAGAAATGAAACACCTTTAGTTCGACGAACTCAATCATTAAGATCACAACAATACTATACACCACCTCCATCATTAAATAGGTTTAATCAATCATCCAGAAATTATCCCATGTCTGGTATTCAAATAGAAAACCAAATTCGACAACCATTATATCGAAATGATTTCAATCCAGATAAGGAAGAAGAAATAGAAATTGATTTAACATCCTTAAATATGAATGTGTTAACAATTTCTACACCACCGATAGAAATCAATACAAAAGAAATAATGAATGAATATATGGCCTCATATAATAAAATAATCGCAAATATTTTATATTTAATCATACAATTGAAGAAGAAAAAATTATTAAAAGTCAATACTTACAATATTTAAATGAAAATCAAATTAATATTCGATTTTTCCCTTGGTATTATCATATTTATTGTCCCCAACATCATATGATTATTCCCCATGAATTATTAAAAAGTCTATTAATACTTTTGAGAAAAAATGGACAACTACCGATAGTAGTGAATCTCAATCTATTCATTCTCCTAGTAGAACAATTATACTTGGATATGGCGTTAAGGCTCGTCCCTTCTCTGAATCTGATCAACATATTCTCAATTAATTAAATTATACTAATACTTATCTCCAAACCATAGGAGAACAAGTCAATCGTATTGAAAAACTCAAAACAACTGCTACAAATACTATAGGTAACTAAATTGATGCTATTTATAATATAGTAAAAAACTTAGAAGCAAGAGCCGTTACACCCAGTTTACCTAATCCTACACCCTCTTTGGTAACACCTTTACCTTTTCCCAAATGTAAATTACAAAATCCTTCACAAGAATTTATGGAATAATTACAAAAATCTTTACAAAAATCTCAAGCTTTAACATCTAATCCTGTAAAAGAAGAAGATAATAAATCTATACATGTTCTTGAATATGATGAAAAAAAGAAATTAAAAAAATTTATGTTCAGAATTTCAGTAAAATACGTTATTTGTAAATTTAATGCTAAAACATTCATATTATATATTTTAGTTTGTATTTTTAAAGTTAACGTTTTTAATATTGTTGGAACATAAAGTGAAATTTCAAAATTTGGGAAACATTCAAAATAAACAGGACCATGAACTAAATTAGTTTTAATGGTTCCTAATAATACACCAGAATAAGAATTATGCCTTAAATCTACTAATGAATAAATAATGGATATATATATATTTGCCCTCAATTAAATATGATGCCTGGTTATGCAATTAGGCACGGCTTGGATATCATTTTTTTACTTATTTTTGCCATTAATCAATTATAGTTGTAAAAATCCAATAAAATCAATATTTTGGAAACAAATCATCTTCTCGAGTCAACTTATGATTATTATGGGTATGCTTAATTAATCGAATTAGATATGAAATTGGATTGTATATCCTATGAGATTATATTTCTCTTGTTTAAATTCAACAAATGGTGAGAGGATTGTCCATACATCGAATTTCTAATCCCACAAAATTTGGAGTATATAATGCTTAATAGAATATGGTATTATTAATCCATTCATTACAAATCCTATTAAATTACTTATCAAATGGGATTATATATCCCCTCATTATTAATTCGATCAATCAAACAAGGTCTACATGCATTGCCAAAAAGTCAAAAACAATGCTCCAAACATTAATTAGCTCCCATAAGGAAAATCATGAAATTAAACACACTTATCGAACAAAACCATCCAAAATGTTTGATGTTTCCTAGGAAGATTTAAACTTCTTTCTCCAAAATATAACTTCTTCTACTCTCCTTTTTAGGAATATAAATTTTATCGAGAAACCTAAACCATCTGACCAAACTGCACAAAAAAACCGTTGGATGGTTAGTTTATGAGTGCTAAGCAGTGTTTGGAGTGTTATTATCCAGCAAATATTTGAGACCAATTCAATCTCGATCTTCAATGTCAAAAGGCCAATAAACACCGAACCAAATGGATGGCACATCATATATACATTTTATAATTTCATCCCAGCTGTAGATTTTTTCTGATATCACCTCATCCATCCATTGTTGGGCATTTCTCTAGAATCTTCACAATCAACAAGTCTCAAGACTCAATTTTAGCTGGCTCTCTCTTCACCTCTCTGCCTCTATTGCTTTGTTGTCACGCCCCAAACTCCGGATCACGCGAAAGGCCACCGAACAACCACCAAACCGCTCAAACAAAAGGAATTTAAAACCAGAAGACCAAACAAGGCCAAAACCTTTCTAAAAATGTACTATCGAGGGTTTATTGATTTAAAAGAGTAGCCAAAAGACTACAGTTACAGCCGCACAGTTAAGCCTTAAAAAACAAAGTTCAAGTTTTGGATAAGAAATTCTTTTTATTTTAAATGAAGCTGAGGCCGTTCCAAAAATTATCTTCGAAGCACAAGAGTTTAAATGAAGCATAAATCATTTGAAAATTCCGTTCGTAAACCGTTGATCCCAACAATAAAAAACGTAGAATGAAACTACGAAAAAATAACAACCAACCCAAGGTTATCTCAAAAGCATTAAAACATGCATACATCCACAGTAATAGTATACGATTTACAACAAGTTACAAATAAACATGAAACATATACAACAGGTATAAGCTACCTATAAAGACAAAACAGACGTCTTGTCATCAGCCACCTCCAGGCACCACCGGGTCAACGTACAGGACCACGCTTACCTGAAAAAGATTTTACGGCAAAATTCAACACCGTGAGCTGAAGCCCAATAGAGAAAGACAAAAAAGCTATAAAGAAGAAAATATGAAATCACAAGCATAAGGGCGCAAGCACAGGAGCCAAAAAGGTTTTCCCAACCCAAAATCATAAGTTTCCATCAGACTAACACGAGCCTCAAACGATTTTATTTCATAAAACCCCATATTTCCGTCCTCAAAACCATGCATATCATGTAGTGGGAGCTAACTCAACCACAAGCCAAAAGGTTTTACATCATAAAACCCTAAGTTTTCCCATCAGACTCCCAAAATAGTTTTCCCTTCACAACCAAGTATTTAAACAATGCAGAACCACATTTTTTACAGTTGAAGAAAAATAGTAACCAAAACATTACTTTCCCACTCGGATCACACACCGAGGAAAGATAAAAATAGTAAGCTGTAATGAAACAGTATGCTCCACTCAAGCCATACTGCCGAGGAGAAGAGGTAAAACAGTAATCAAAACATCTTTTCCCTCGCGGAATGTACCATCGCGGAATAAAAGAATATGATCCGATGTACCGACTCAATCACAAGAGGATAGAGGTAGCAACTATAGACTCCTGTCCAGTATCTAACCCCCAGATATCGTGAGATCGCCTAGATACACACAGGTTCTATATGGAGCACCATGAACGTAACCCACTCAATTTACGAGTTATGACCCCGAGGGAGCTGAGCACCCATCTGTCTCAATTTACGAGGACTAACCCGAAGGACTTGAGTACCTACGCTGTGCATGTTTTTGGACTTATACCGAGGGTAACTCGTGACAAATACACGTCATCTTGGTACATCTAAATAATCTTTTAAAAATAGCACTGTAGCATAACTACGAAAAATATTTCACAAATATACATTATACATGTATATACAGATCTATCCATCAACATGGAGATCAACAAAATATTTTCAAAATATTTTTTTTCGTTTTCAACAAAACGTTTCAAAACTAGAGACTCAACCCTGAAGGCGAGCTCCAAACCTCCAAAACATAAAATGTTGAGATTTCTGTCAAAATCCTCCATTTTCCAACAAAAACCACCGTTTTTAAGAACGCCTTTTGAAAATCATAATTCAGATGTCATATGATGTACTAAACCAAGAAAAGCGAAAAATATGCTTTTTACCCAAAAAATCAAGATTTAAACATACATATGACATTTCATGCATTTTCTATCGGTGGAAAAGCATAAAATAACATATAACACCCTAATACAGTAGCAGGGTCTAGAATCCTACCTCGTTGGGTCAAAACCCAATGCCTCAAAAATTGAACCTCGACGAAATGAAAATCTAACTGGATATATACGAAGCCCCCAGCACCAACATCGAGGATCCACAGTCCGATTGCTAAAAATTGAGCCCCAAACCTTCAAAATCTAGAGAGAAGATAGAGAAAATAGGAGAGAGAAACCAGATCTGGAAATCAAAATATCCCAAAATATCTCCACGGTTGGATATTTATAGAGAACGCCAAAAAACCATTGTTCAATTGACTGAACCCCCAGTTCAGTCGACTGAATGACGCTACTGGAAATGCCGAAAAGCCTAACCGACAAGGTTCAGTCGACCGAACCTCCATGTCCAGTCGACCGAACTCAAAAAACTCTGTTCAGTCGACTGGGCCAAGCCCCTCAGTCGACGGAACAGTTGGGAAATGCGTTTTTCTATGTAAAAATTGATTTTCCAACCTTAAACCAAATCAAACAAGCCTCAACGAAACCCGAACGCGCGTCAAGGGTGCACTTAAAACATTCTGGAGGTTCTGAGATAACTCGAACACTTAATCATTCAAAAAGGAATCGAGTCAGGGTCTCACAACTCTCCCTCTCTTAAAGGAATTTCGTCCCCAAAATTCAACGCTGAAACTCAAACCAAACACGAGCCCGTTAACCATCAACAATCTCAGAAGAAACCCCAGCAATAATGCACCATAACAGAAATGCCCCGATAACACTATACAATAGCAGACGTGCCGTCGCAACTGAAACCCCAAAAAGGCATCGTCACAAATCTAATATACAACCGTCGTCACACAAGGCAAACACGGCCTGAAGAATCGAACCCACACAAACTGCACGCACAGGTAAGTCCCACTAATATCACTGTCATCCAAGAAACTTTCCTGAAACACCGGATCAAGATCTAGTTCACACCGCTAATCCTCAAAACCTGACTCTCGCCGAACTCAAACCACTCCGGTAATAAGCACATCGCACAAGACTAATCCGTCATGGAACCTAGTCCCAAACACTCTCTATTTCAGAACATAGAGATTACCACTTTGTTCCTCCTGCCACAAACTGGCTCAATCACATCTCACCATGTACATCAAGGACCATCTCCTTAAGTCCAAACACATGACGTCGAGCCCTGACATCTGTCACGTGAAACCGTATGCTCCAGGCACCAACTCTACTAGAGTTATGGCGATCCCTAAATGACCACCGACCTTGATACCACATCATCACCCCACTGATGCTAACAAACCATCACGTGGGTGACATGATACCGATCCACGAGCAACAAAATAAAGCCCAACTCTAGGGAGAAGCTCACCAGAGAGAAGTTCATTTAACTCACCTGGAACACCAAAGAACAGATCTCAGTAAACCCTCAAACCTTTCTCCTCTACTCAAACTTTCATCACGAACCACAATTCTCACCCAGGAGAAACATCAAGTGGTACAACATTGTCCTAGACAAGGTCCAACACAACCAAAATTCAATCCGGCATCACAACCACAAAGCACCTGACTCCAGCGAGTGACCTGACCAACACGTCACGCCAACAGAACATCTCATAGGTATCCAACAACCTATATCAACCAAATCATAACTCATGTGCAGCAGCACGTTACTGCACATTACTGCACATCTCAATGTCTCGTCATCAGATTGCTAAAACTAAGGCTACGAACTAACCTCAGATCAAACACGATCTCCGTCGCCTGACACATCAAACTTGATTCTCATAACCCGTTCAGGTGAACAGGTCGACTGATATAGCACCAACTCCAACGTAGAACACATACATCAACCCCTTGAGTCCCTAGACCCGTCCTTCGGGTAACCAACAAAGACTTACATCTTACACTCAGCCATGTCCTGACATCCAGAAATCGCACGGCTCTTCTGTTCCCAACTAGACAATTGCATCGGTCCAAACAGGTCATGCCTGTTAGGATTGTATTCTGAAAAGCCATGCTTTTTAGGTTTTTTATTCTTGATCCCTGGCATATTAATGAGAAATATTTGAGATATTTTTGCATTCGTGGTT
>JAOTRH010210125.1:0-10919 GCA_034768845.1 Heliamphora exappendiculata | reverse complement strand
TAGCTCAAGTGGAATCTTGAAGCTTGTAAAGGCTTGGAATACGCCCGAAAGTATTCTGAATAGTGGAAATACTCAAGAAAAATATTGAGGAGTGGATGTAGGCTAGGATAAAGCTGAACCACTATAAATCCCTGGTGTCTGGCTCTATTTCTCTATCCCTCATATTTTAATATTTGCATTGATTATATACTTGCATACCTTGCTTTATTGTAATATTAAAAAGTTTTTGAAAAGGTTTTAAATTCCTTATTAGTAGAAAAGACCCAATTCACCCCCCTCTTGGGTTGCCTAGATCTAACAACCTAAAATCTAGTCTTCTGTGTGTAAGCCGTACTCTATACATCAGATTAAATACTATACAGAATATTAGACATCTATGCATAACAAAGAAATGATATGCATACATTACTCATAAAGATTCTCATAAAAGATAAAATTAATTCTATTATAATAAAATTAAATACTAAAAACATGATTTTCAGTATACCAACCATAACATAACCAATACATCGTACAAACATTATGAAAAATAAAACAGATTTGGGTCTCACAACATGAATTTCACACATCAATGCAAGCTCTCACGTAATGGATAAACCATTCTCATGGTTCCTAGGTATTCAAACTTAGAGTTCTGATACAAATCTGTAATACTCCAATTTCCAAACAATAAAAACCCAAGCGAATAATAAGGTAAGAACCCTGTTTATAGATCTCTTAAATTGAAAAAGTTTGTAAAACAATTCTTTAGCAGTTACACGAAACAAGGTGCCAAATCTTTTATAAAAGATGAGAATAACAGTGAGTATTTTACTTGCAAACGATTCCTAAAATATGACGTTTTGTACCGTAAGGGATGCCCAAAGGTACCTAACAAAAACCACTTTTTAAAACAAAGTTTCACAAAAAAATGCCACCCAGTGGAGTCCGCTTGAGTGGACTCACCACCGCTCGAGCAGTGAGGTACCCGATAGAAAACTTCCAAAAGTCCTGAAAATTTTTCTGAGTGTTGAAAAAAGCCCATTTTCCTCACCCTTTGAACATGGTGTTCATAAATCAAAATTTGAGATGAAAACATAAATTTAACATTGAAATCATTTTCAACTTCACAAAACTTGAAAACTGTCATTTTAAACCATAGAATTCCATACGAAAGCCATAGACTTCAAACCTGACATGCTTACCCCACGTCCTCGCATGCATACAATTCATGAAACATGACCTTAAGGCCATACAAAACGGGTTCCACCGACCCACAAACAACTCTCAAATATAGTAAAAGAATTACAATAACAATATATAATTCTAATCAAAACAACCCAAGGGGTCACCACGACCATTCTTCTCATTTGATCACATGCTTCCCGTTATTACCTGGAATATGTTTTTAAACAACATGAGTCTCGGGTTCGTAAGAAATAGACTGAAGATGAACAAATACACCATATAGCCTTCTCCAAAAACTAAGTCCATTTTTCAAACAAGTTTTCATTGACGTAACCGTGTTTTCATAAACAAATCAACTCCATTTTCAAACACAACACCATGGTTTTAGCCTTCTATTTTTTTATTATTTTCAAATCGTTCCAATGTTTTCACATTTTCAATTACCTTCCACATGTACCATAATTCCTAACCGTTCAATTAAGGTTCTGCAAATCCTGTTCCATTTACGATTTTCATACTTTCAATTACTCTCAACCATTAACCAAGATTTTTCAAACCCAAACCAATTCTTATGCTTGAATTAATTAAGAACCAAAACCAGGACGGCATCTTTAGATCTAGGCGTAGTTATCACAATCGGGCCACGTGAGGCCCACTGGATAAATACCTATTTTATAGCCCGACACGGAGAGCATACATTTTTGTTTCTCTCGAAACATCAATAGGTGGCGGCCCAAGAGCATGCTTTTATGAGAATTAACCCAAAGGAAGAGCCTACCTTACATTGCGCAAGTTTTCAGTCTTACACCGAGAAGCAACTTGTGCCCAAACTTAATTATCTAATCCATTTATACGGTACTTTAATTAGATCATTTATATTAAAACCAACGCGAGTCCAACCCAAATATAATTCTTCTTGTCAACACCTAACACACTTTGTTCTCATTCACTTTACATTCGGGTTTAATTAATCTAAAACCCCCCAATCAATCATTACGTGTTTTTCACATTTCATCAAATTCATATGACTCGTTCAAAATCCCCAATCCACTATTTCATGATTTTCACATTTTCTCAAAATACATGAAATTTATATACAAAGATGTTATCACAACCCCCAATTTACTAAAAATCAAGTTAAGTTAACCATTTGAGTTCACCAACCCAAAAAGTCCCAATTTATTTAAGGTTTATCCTAATCAAAACCCTAACTCCCCATTTTTCAAATTAATGCATCTCTAACAACAACAATGAGGTAGAGTTAACATAAATCATGCTTAAATCCATTAATATCATACTTTAACATCAAACCCCTAACATAAGGTTCCAAAAACATTTATCTATCATGCTTTTATGTTAATTCAACAAATATACAACTCATATACATATAAAGATTAAGATTAGTCTTAAATCCTACCTCTTAGATGACAAATCCATAAGAAACCAAGCTCTAACAAGCTGCAACGAAGCAAATCACCAATCGTTCGATGAGGAGGGAGCTTTTAATGCATAGATTAATCATCCAACGACCTATAATCGAGAGGAGAACAAGAGGAATCCATCAACAAAGGGTAAGAGGAGCTCAAGGGAGCTCCAAATCCAATTCTAGGGCTTAGGATTTGAGTTTTAGAGAGAGAGAGAGAGAGGAGAAGAGAGAATGAGAAAATAAGCTCAACTCGCACTTTTAAAAAGCTGTTTGCTGACCATCCACTCGAGCGGAACCATGGCCGCTCGAGCAGTCACCCGCTGTAGGCACTCTGAACAAATAATCATTTATATAAGCTAAACTTTGATCCGAACCCCTCAAAACTCGTCTCAACAACTCATCATAATTGTTCTCATGGATTATCAAGCACACAATTATCATCACCAAACATTAACATGATTAAAGTTTTTAATTCTCTCTCAAAATTAACACTTTCCCTATTTCACCGAAGGTCTCAAAATAAGTTTTAATTAAATCCTAAAAAATGAAAGGGTTCAGGTCCCTACAAACCCCACTTTACGATTTTTCACTGCAGGACCAACCTCAGCCCCAATTATACAATCCTTCACGGTCTTACACCGTAGGGCAGTACCTAACCCTATTAAGCAATTCTTTATGGTCTTTCACCGCAGAAGCAATCGAATCCCAATTTCACATACATAGATGCTATACATTTAGAGAAGCACATAGCCATGTGCGAACACTTAATGGCACGTATTCATCAATCACTCGATGAAACCATGGCTCAACCCAAAGAGTTAGCCCCACACCTCCGAAAACTATGTTTTCACAACATATACATAAATCTTTTTGATTTTCAAAACTCATTCTTTTTGAGAATCATGTACACATACATCCACCAACATTGTAATAAACCATACATAAGCCTAACATGCTTTTTATCCCACCAAATACGGTTTAAACACAAAGTTCGACATTTATAACATTTTAAAATGGTAAAAATGCATATAATCACATGTATCACCCCTTTAAGGCAAGCTACTCTAGAATCCTACCTCCAAGAGTTAAAAACTCGACGCTTTAAACATCGATGAGAAACTGAAGTCGCCAAAACTAGATTTTATTTGGATGATCGCGAAGCTCACGACGTGTATAACAAGGATTGATTATCCCCACGTCAAGAACATGGCCCGAACCAAGCCAAATGCTAGAGAGAAGGTAGAGAGTTTGATTGGTCTTTCAA
Organism: Heliamphora exappendiculata; assembly: GCA_034768845.1. Taxonomy (NCBI): domain Eukaryota; kingdom Viridiplantae; phylum Streptophyta; class Magnoliopsida; order Ericales; family Sarraceniaceae; genus Heliamphora; species Heliamphora exappendiculata. The sequence continues at coordinate 7,062 of JAOTRH010210125.1, read as the reverse complement.
GGAAGAGATGAAGAAGCTTACTCAACATGCTTTGTTCTAAAACCCAATACCAGTCATGCATTTTATAAAACCTACACCAGATAGACCGCTAGAGTGGTCTAAAGACCGATCGAGTGGCCCTGCACTCTTCTGCCACGACGCCAAAATAGGACCGGGATCAAAGTCAACACATGTATAAAACACATAGAAACATACTTTTCTATAACATTAAAGCAATATACAACACATCGAGAGTATATATTATAAAATTAAAAGGAGCCATGTCTCACAACTCTCCCCCATTAAAGGAATCTCTCCCCCAAAATTCACTACGAGGTCAAGAAGAAAACAACTCTGGGTACCAAGCATAGACTTCGAACTCAAGCTCCCACGTAGCTTCCTCGACGCCATAATAAAGCCATTGAACCTTAACATAGGCAATGGTTCTCCCTCTCAACACTTGTTCCTTCGTATCCAAAATTTTCATAGGTCGTTCCTCAAAAGAAACATCCTCGTCCACTCATAACTCAGCCCAATCTAAGATATGTAATGGATCAAGTTCGTATTTTTGAAGCATGAAAACATGAAACACGTTGTGCAGGAACGACAACTAAGGAGGCAAGGCCAGATAATACGCCACTTCTCCAATCCTTCCTAAGATTTCAAACGACCCAATAAAATGCGGCGATAACTTCCCGCGATGGCCAAATCTCATCAAACCTCAGTGTGAAAAAACCTTCAAAAACACGTAGTCCCCCACCCCAAACTCTAAAGACCTCTTCCTCTGATCGACATAACTCTTCTGGCGGCTCTGTGCCATAATCAAGCATTTGTGAATCATAGTGATCTTCTCTGTCATTTCTAACACCAACTCAGATCCCAAAACTGTGGCTTCTCCTGCATCTGCCTAACACACCGATAACCTACACATCCGGCCATATAAAGCCTCGAAAGGTGCCATCCCAATGCTAGACTAATAGCTATTATTATATGTAAACTCTGTCAACAGCAAATAGTCCTCCTAAGAACCTCAAAAATCGAGCACACAAGCTCTCATCAAGTCCTCCAAATTTTGTATAATACTCTCCAAATGATTGTTCGTCAGAGGATGAAAAGTAGTACTAAAAAGCAGATTCATCTCCAAAGCTACCTAAAGACATTATCAAAAGCGTGATATAAAGCGTCGGTCCCGGTTGAAAACAATAGATATAGGCACTCCGTGTAACCAAACAATCTCACAAACATACAGTCTACTGAACTTATCCACGGTGTCCTTTACCCAAATGGGAAGAAAGTGCACAGACTTCGTCAGTCTATCAACCACAACCTAAACAGCATCATGCCCCTTAGGCGATCTAGAAAATCCAGATACAAAATCCATAGTGATGTTCTCCCAATTCTATTTCGCCATTGGCAGCGGCTGCAATAACCCTATTGGTCTCTGATGTTCTGCCTCTACTTGCTGACAAGTAAGGTATCGAGAAACAAGCTAAACTACATCCCTCTTTATTTCCTTCCACCAGAACTGACGGCGCATATCATGATACATCTTGGTGCCTCCCGGATGCACTACAAGACAAGAATGGTAGAAATCCCTTAACACATCATCGTGGCACAATTTTGGCACAAACACTCTCCCAACAAATCTCAAATTCTGATCCAAACTCACAACCCATCCCTTAGTGTCTCTCCAATTGGTAACACAACCCCAAAACATCTGAGTTTCCTGATCTGATTGTTGAGCCTCCAAAACATGGGCAGTCAACATGGGTTGCGAAACCACTAAAAATAAGGTTGCACCCTGCTCTGTGTCCCTGAGACGCAAATCAAGCTCACCAATCTCCTCGAGCATGTCCCATTCTCGCGTGGCAATAGAAGCCAACAATCCATGAGATCTCCTACTAAGAGCATCGGCAACGACATTGGCCTTCCTAGGGTGATGCTGGAGAACAAAATCGTAGTCCTCCATAAACTCTATCCACCATCACTGACGTAGATTCATGTCTTTCTAAGAAAACAAGTATTTTAAACTCTTGTGATCCGAGAAAATCTCAAAATGCTCACCGTACAGATAGTGCCGCCATGCCTTTAAGGTAAAAATCACGGCTGCTAACTCCAAGTCATGTGTCGAATAATTTTGCTCGTGCGTCTTCAGTTATCAAGATCCGTAAGCCACAACCTTACCTTCCTGCATCAAAACACACCTAGACCATTATGCGGCGCATCACAATACATTGTGTAATCCAAACCTCGCTCTGGGATAACTAACACCGGTGCATTTTTTAATCTCTTCTTCAGCTTTTAGAATGCTAACTCACAAGACTCATTCCAAACAAACTTGACTCCCTTCTTCGTAAGGCGAGTCGAGAAAAATCCTTTACAAATCATTAGTAATAGCCCGCCAAACCCAAAAAACTACGAATCTCAAACACACTTTTTGGTCATTCCCAACTCATCATTGCATCAACCTTTAAGGAGTCCATGAATACTCCCTTTCCCGATACCACACGACCAAAAAATCTCACTTTAGGCATCCAAAATTCACACTTCTCAAACTTCGCATACAGTCAATGCTCTCTCAGTAGTTGTAAAGTAATACGTAGATGTTCTTCATGCATCTCCCTCGATGGTGAGTAGATAAGAATGTCATCCATGAATACGACCACAAAACTGCCGAGATACTGGCAGAATATGCGGTTCACCAAGTCCATGAATGTTGCAGGTGCAGTCATTAAATTGAATGACATAACTAAAAACTCGTAATGACCATAATGAGTTTGAAAGGCGGTCTTTGGTATATACTCTTCCTTAATCCTCGATTGGTGGTACCCGGACCTCATTTCAATCTTTGAAAAACAACTAAAACCCTTTAATTAATTGAATAAGTCATCAATCCTCGGTATAGGGTATTTGTTCTTCACTGTTATCTGATTCAACTTTCGATAATCAATACACAATCTCAAGGATCCATCTTTTTTCTTAGCAAACAAAGCCAGAGCTCTCCACGATGATGTACTCAGGCGTACAAACCCCTTATCAAATAACTTCTCAAGCTGTATCTTAAGCTCTTGCAACTCTACTGGTGCAAAGCGATAAGACAACATCAATATAAGAATGGATCTCAGAACAAGATTGATAGAAAACTCTACCTCACGATTCGGTGGCAACTTAAATAGATCGTCAGAAAAGACATCTAGATAGTCACACATCATAGGGGAAAACTCTCCTGGAACCCCAACAACCTCATCTAACATGAGAGGAAAAAAGAGAAAACTAATGTTTCCTCGGTTTAGCAAAACATCGGGCATGGACACCAAACCATCGTCCCAATCACCCACGAAACAAAAGCAATCACCCTCAGGTGTACAATTTGATACCCTCCATCGATCGCAATTGATATAGGCATAATAGGTGGTTAGCCAATCTATCCCTAGAATGATATCAAACATGATCTTATCAAGAATGATAAAATCAAACTCTAAATAGCGACCGACGACCTCTAACTCACAGGACCTATAAACTCGTTCCAACACCACGTTCCCACTGGTTGAGGTCTCTACACACAAGGTGCAACCTAACAAGTCTATCTCTAACCCAAAAGTAGAAGCAAAAGCAGATGAAATAAAAGAATACGATGCTCCCGTGTTAATAAGAACACTGGCCCATGAACTGTACACTAAGAGAGTACCTTTGATAACTGAGGTATTTGCTGTGGCATCAGGCATAACCAGTGCCTTGGAGGAACTAGGATATGTGAGGGCGTACACTCAGCCCTGTAGTCCCCTGGTCTATCCACCATAGCCTTGTGCTGCAAGCTGTCGCACCGACTAAACTGAGGCACCTCCTTTCGTAACCCTAAAAGTTTGAGTTGCTGGCTACTGCTGCGGCAACTGGTAAGTTTGTCATCCCTGTGCGTACTGAACTACTAGTGTACCTACCATGCTCTATACATCTCCTCCCTGAGGGCAATTCCTTAGCAAATGTCCTGGCTGGCCACACCCAAAACAGAATGGTGGCTTTCTCTCCTGAGACTGAAGATGTATCGAACTCTAGAATTACCTCTTTTATGGGTAATTTGATGCACGATGCCCTAGCTACCTGCACTAAAAACAAATGAGCTCCCTTTACTCTAACTCTCAATATAAAGACACTGTGGGTGCTGGTGCAGAAAACTGTGACCTAGAAGGATGAGGATAAGGGCCAAAGGACCTCTGCCTCTTATTGGAACGCCCACCTGACTATGCCTCTGTTCCACCTTGCAATGCCTTAACCTCCCTAGGTCTACGAGTCTCATTCAACGTGTTCTCAATGGTGACTGCCGATCCCACCAGCTCTATGAAAACACATAGTCTCAATCCTGCCACCCGTTCCCTTATTTTGGGCCTCAAACCCCTTTTAAACCTCTTCGAGCTTAGCTTGTCAGTAGATATGCAATCCTGAGCGAAGCGGGACAAACTTGTAAACCTCATCTCATATTGTACCACACTCAGTGCTCCTTGGGCGAGGGAAAAGAACTCCTCACGATAAAGATCCCTCAATAACTTAGGAAAGTATTTCTCTAGAAACACCTTCGTCAAAGCATCTCATGTACCATCAACAACCATTTTAGAAAAGTTCCATCATTCAAGGGTGTCACCCCTCAGTTGAAAAGCGGTGAATGCAACTCTCAAATCGTCATCGATAATTTGCAACGTATCAAGGATCCTTATGACAAGCTCTAACCATTGCACGGCCACCTTAGGATCGGGATCCCCAATAAAGGTAGGAGGGTCAAGACACTAAAACTCACACATTGTAGTAGTCGCCCTCATCTTTAGTATTCTCGTTCCTCCCCTGGTGGCTTCAGCTAGCTGGCGGATGGAACCTATAATCTCACGTAGTAATCCTACCCTGTCTACTAGTTTTTAGGGAGCATTAGCATCTCCAGCATCAGGGATTGGCACATCCCCTTAGCCTAAACCATGGTCACGACCTCGACCACAGTCTTGTCCTCTTTGTTCTGACATCACTTCTATATAAAAGCAATATAGAACATAACAACATAAGATTCAACTCATCATGTTATTACAGATATAAATCACATAATCATGCTAACACTTAGCCATTTAAGATCATGAAAACAAGTTCCATGTACCGAGGAGTACTATCAAGAGTAATGAGTCAATTTGGGTAACCTACTTAGATTTTTTTCTAGAAAGTACGCCAGCTAAATGCATTTCAGCTCGATTTTTGGGTCTGTTAATCCAAACACCCGAAGGCAAGACTAATCAATCATAAGGTTCAACCTCCATACTCATGCTCAACAAGTTATCATCATCATATTATCCAAATATTTTGTAACGGCCCTGCTTGGACCCTAGTATTAGTGATGAATTGTCCACAAGGCTATAGAGTACGAACGAAATTTGAAACCCTAACTCGAATCGAAAAACCTAAGTTTGGACCGAAAACCCCAAAAAGGTCCAAAACTCATACAACAAAACCATAACACCCAGAGAGTCTCCCAATATTCTAAATAAAGTAAATATTATAAAATAATGAGTTAAAAATAAAAAATCCTCATAAATAGGATAAAATGACCATTTTGACCATAGTACAATAAAAACTCTTAAAAATTTAAATTTTGACACATGGATACCCTAAAAAAAAATTTAAGAACAATTAAGAAGAAAAGGACAAAATAATATCAAAAATAACAAAAATACCCCTTAGTGGCCGACCACCTTGGGAAGAGTGCCAAAAAGTAACTTTTTACTTTTTTTTAGCTTAAAATGATGAGAAATGTATTAAATTAAACCTTATGATGATCCAATACTTGCTGAACAAGTAGTATACATAATAATATAGTGTTATAAATTAACAAAAGTAAACAAATCATTATTAAAGTTCATACACAGTAAAATAAGTTACAAAGTCACATATTGCCAAAATAGCGTAATTTGACTTAAAAAACTACATCTATTTAATCAATTGCTATGAAAACTATGATAATACATGAAAATAATATATTTAACATAAACATACTAAAATAATAGGTCTCAGTAGGAAAAGACACCAAAAATATACGTCAAATTAACTTTTAATGTATTTTCTTGCACAAAATGGCACACGAACCAATGCAAAATCCCTTGATTGATGTGGGGTCAGGTCTTTGTCCCCCAAATAGCCCCCTAGCTGTACTTCCCTTCCCCATATCAGATTTTTTCACTAAAAACTTGAACCAAATTAAAGGAGCCCATGTGATGTGTAAGGAAAGAAATGAGAGAAAAAAGTTCCTTAATTAATTTTTTGTCCCCTCCATGTTTCCTAGCCTTTGATTATATAAACCAAGCCAAACACCCTCTTCTTCCCTTCATATTTTCATGCATATAGAGAGAGAGGAAGGCTTGGTTGAGTGTTCTTGAAGTATTATACAAGTTTGAGAGAGAAAAAGAAGGAGAAGAGGAATAAGGAGTTAAGGAGAAGCAAGAGATGTTTTCCTAAAGCTAAGCCCTTCCATCCCACCATCCTTGAGCCTTCTAAACAAGTAAGTAAAACCTCTAAACCTTATTTCTAATATCCCTCAAAATATCCCCAACACATCCATTTAAACACTCTAAAAATTGAGAACCGAAAATAAACTGAAAAGGCGTCGTAGTTGAAAATTTGGGACTGCTAAGTTTATGGGTGATATGAGATGTTGTTGTATGTTGTTATCTTTGAGTTTGAAAACTTCTAAATGTACTTCAGTCTTGATATTAATATCTAAAACACAAGCATGCAAAGAAATGTAACAAAAACTTGATATGACATAAGTAGAATACTTGGACCCTAAGAGACTTGATTTTTTAGAACATAAATGTTTCTTCTTTCAACTTTGGAATGCCACAACTCAATGTAAAAAGCATGTTCTTTATGTCCATATTTTTATGTTTGTGTTATCTTTCATCCAAAGTTAGTTTTAACTCATTTGCATAAGTAGAACTCGTGATATTGTAATTTTACCAAAATGTGTCATTTTTTGACCAGTCAACACTACCGACTTAGAAACCTAGTTTAAAGTGAGATCCGAACTTTGATCAAAACATGAAAGTTGTAGATAAT
>JAOTRH010210114.1:0-10919 GCA_034768845.1 Heliamphora exappendiculata | reverse complement strand
GACGGAGTTGTTGCGTGTGCTGGTTGGCTCTATCCAGCAGCTGGTTGAGACCTCTAGAGGTGAGGCTGTTAGGGAGATAGTGTCTGAGGCAAGGGCTACAGTGGCGATGCGGGAGTTTAGGCGCATGGATCCACCTATCTTTGCCGGAGTTCCTGATCCTATTGTGGCGACTGAGTGGTTGGAGCTGGTGACACGGATCCTCGACACGTTGCAGATCATGGAGGATGAGTTACGGGTTTCATTTGCCACCTTTCAGTTGAGGGGCGTTGCTCATCAGTGGTGGAGATGTGCCAGGACGACTGTGGGTGTCACATGGGCGGCCTTTACGGGGGTATTTCTGGAAAAATACTTCCCGGTGTCGAAGAGGGACTTGTACATGGAGGAGCTCTACACTCTTACCTAGGGGGCCATGGATGTTATGCAGTATAAGGCCAGGTTTACATGTTTATCCAGGTTTGCACCAGAGTTGGTGAGCACAGATGAGCTGAGATCGATGAGGTTTGAGCGAGGCTTGAGGTCGGCGATCAAGGAGCGTGTGGTCGCGATGGGACTTCATGTGGTCACAGAGCTGGTGGAGACAGCAGCGATGCCTAGAAAATAAAATTTCCCTACCATAAGGTGAATGTATAAATTGGCTTGTCACAATGACGACAAATACTATGTCGGGATGAGTATGAGACCAATCACATTCACTGACCCACAATTTGTGATTCTATTTAATTATACTATCAATTAGTTTACAACCCAACATTCCAATCTCCTTTATTAGATCTATAACATACTTCCCTTGGAAAATGAAAATGTTGTGTTTTGATCTATCCACTTCAATCTTTAATAAATATTTCAAGCCTCAAATCCTTTATCTCGAATTCCTTAGCCCAAGTATTTGTTCAAATTCATCATCTCTACAATATCATTTCTAGTTACCACAATATCATCTACATACACAATCAAAGCAGTTACCTTCTCTTGTGATGAATTTTTGATGGTGTGGTCAGTTTGACTCCGGTGAAATAGAAACTTAAATCATAACATTGGAAAATCTCTCAAACCAAGGTCTAAGTGACTGTTTCAACAAATACATGGACTTCTTTAGCTTGCATACCTTGCCACTATTATTTAGGAGCAAAAACCTGGTAGCATATCCATGTACACTACCTCATCTAGATCACCATGAAGAAAAGCACACATCACATCTAGTTGATGCAATAGTCTATCCATGTTTACTATTAGGGAATGAATAACTCTAATAAATTGATCATTGCATTTGGGGCAAAGTTCTCTTGATAATATTAATGTCATAGGTTTAAGTAAATCCTTCTATTATAAATCTAACCTCCTCTACTCTACCATCGGTCCATCAATCTTATGTTTCATTATAAACACCCACTTGCATCCAACTAGTTTCTTCTGTGAGGAAGTCACAAAAGATAACTAGGTTCCAAAGTCACGATAAGAAAGAGAGCGAAGATCCATGAAAATAAAGTTAAAAATGGGACACTGGGTGCACGATCTAATGCCTTCACAAAGTGCAATGGGACAATTACGCGAGTCCAAGAAATCTAATTGAGCAGGAGGTGGAGGAAGCACGATTGTATTCTTGATTTTCTCTAATAGAGTTAAAATTCAAGAATCCTTCCACACATTAGGTTAGTGTTGAAATTGAAGAAGTGCCGTAAGTGAAACAGATGAGAGCACACTTAGAGACTTATCTTCATTCCCTTAATCCATGTGGAGAAAAGTCTCACAAGGGAAGAAGAAAGTTAAGCAAAGTCTCATAGAATGTAACATCCATTGAAACAAAATTGCATCCAAAAGGTGAATGATTGTAACCTTTCTGAGTTGGTGAATAACGAAAGAAGATACATTTAGCAACCTTAGGATCATGCTCGCTACGAGACATTATGGGACATAAACAAAACAAACACAGATAAACACTCAAAGGGATTTTTAGAACTAGCTCAAGAAAGAAAGAGGGGAAGAAAGAACAAGGGCATAAGAGGAGACCACAAATAAGTACCCAAGAAGGCATTCGATTAATGAGATACAATGTAATGAGAACAGCCTATGTGATATCCGATCCCACATCGATGGAAGAAAAAAAATATGTCTGGTATATAATGAAACAAGTGAATTACTACTAACAACTTGGTTTAAGTATTTTGGGCTGCGTTAGATTTTTTATTCAAATTATTGGGTCAATGGTCCACTTAGGTCATTATAAATGGTATCAAAGCCAACGATATTCTCATCAAGTGCTCTGTGGTGGTGTGGATAGAAGAGTAAAAACTTCAGAGAGGGGTAGAGGCCCCGAGATTGTATATCTTGTGCACGCTAATGGGCTGCTCTGTGCCTGCTAATAGGTTGCTATCCATGTTAAACCCTGACCTATTTCATTTTTAGAATAATTTAAGTGTTGACGGAATTTGAGTTAACCCTTGACCTTGGTGTGTTGGATTTTTGTTTCTTCACAGTAGAACAACATGTGCGTATGAGTTTTATGCTTGTTTGGGTTCAAAAAAGATATGTTTGGCTTGGTTTAAGGTTGAAAAACCTGTTTCACGCAAAGGACCATTTTTCCCAGCGGTCCAGTTGACTGAACTGGTGTCCCCAGTCGATTGGGGTTGGATCTAGTCAACTAAACTGGGATTCAGTTGACTGAACTATGTCGGCAAGACTTATTTTTCAATTTCAGTAGCCTCATCCAGTCGACTAGATTGGGGATCCAGTCGACTGAACCATGATATTTTGCCGTGTCTATAAAAGGAAGAAACTTGGAGATATTTTGAGATATTTTATTTCCAAATTTGGTTTCTCTCTCCCGAAACCTCTATCTTCTTTCTAGATTCTAATGGGCTCGTGACTCGATTTTCAGCAAACTAACAACGGATCCTTGATGTTGGTGCCAGGAGCTTCGCTAATATTCGGACAGAATTCTATTTCGTTGAGGTTTGATTTTTGAGACGTCGAGCTTTTGACTAACCGAGGTAGGATTCTAGACTCTACTATTGTTAAAGGGTGTTACGTGTAATTATATGTGTTTTCACTAGGTAAAAAATACATTAAATGTGATTTTCATGCTTAAACCTTGATTTTTGGGTAAAAAGTGAGTTTTACGCCTTTCTTGGTTTATTTTATGATTCAGATGTGTTGATATTCGTAGTTTTCAAAATGAGGTTTGAAAATGAGATGTTTTGTGAAAATTGTGAAAATACGTATTTTTAGAGGTTTGGAGCTAACCCTTGGGGTTGAGTTTCAGCTTTTAAAATATTTTGTTAGAAATGGTTGTTGATCTCCATGGTTAATGGATTAAATTTTTTTATACACGTTGATGTATAACTGTTTTACGGGTTTTCGTAGTTAAGTTACGGTGGGTTATTAAATGAATTCTATAAATGTATCGGGACAGTGGGTGTATTGAGTTTGGGCTTCTATTGCTCCTCGATGAAAGTCTGAAAACGTGCACAGTGTAGGTGCTTTGTACCTTTGAGTTAATTCCCGTAAATTAAGTAGTTGGTGCTCTGTACCCTCGGGTTTTGGGCCCGTAAATTGAGCAGTTACGTTGTTGTGGCTCCGTATAAAACTTATCATTACCTAGCAGGCCTTCAGTGGTTCAGGACTAGGATAATGGATATGAATCTATAGTTGTTATCTTTGTCCCTGTGTGTGGCAGAGTCGGTACATAGGATTTCATTTTATCTTTTTCTCCTCGGCTGTGTGACCCGAGTGGAGAATACTGTTTTATTACTGTGTTATCATTTTATTTTCCTCCGTTGTGTGTCCGAGTGGAAAAATACCGTTTTGTTCTCGATTGTGTGATCCAGGTGAAAAATCATGTTTTTGATTATTATTATTTTTTAACTATGGCATGTTATCTGCATGGTAGATATGCATGGTTTTAAGGGTGAAAACGTGAGATTTTCTGAAGTAAAATCGTTTTGAGGCTCGTGTTAGCCTGATGAAAAACTTGTGATTTTCAGAGTAAAAAAAACCTTTTTGGTTCATGTGATTGAGTCTATATGGTTATAATTGCATAACTTGCTTTACAGCTTTATAGTCTGTTTCTATTGGGTTTCGGCTCACGATGTGAGATTTTATTGTAAAACCTTTTTCAGGTGGACGTGGTTCTATAGGGTGACCTTGAGGTGCCCGGAGGTGGCTGTTGGCGAGACCCTGTTGTTTGGTCTTTGTTACGTAGTTTATACCTTTTTGTATATGTTTTATGTTTAAATATAACATGTTGTAAACTATATTCTTTTCTTATGGCCGTGGGCCAATGTATGCATGTTTTATGTTTTCGAGGAAACCATGGGTTAGCTGTTGTTTTCTGTAGTTTCTTACTACGTTTTTCATTGGTTGGTACAACGGCTTGTAAGCAAAAAGGGTTTTTAAATGGTTTAGGTTTCATTCAAACTCTTATACTTCGATGGAGGTTTTAGAACGGTCTAAGCTTCTTTTAAAAATAAAAGATTTTCTTATCCAAAACTTGTATTTTGTTTTTAAAGGCTCAGCTCTAATCGTAGTCTTTTGGGTTACTTTTTAAATCAAATAAACCCTCCGTAGTATGTTTTGACAAAGGTTTTAGCCTTGTTTGGGCTTTATGATTTTTATCCCTTTTTGTTCGGGTGGTTTAGTAGTTGTTCTTGGGCTTTCGCGTAACCCAAAGTTTGAGGCATGACAACTTTGTATCAGAGTTCTGGGTTTGAATACCTATGAGCTATGGGAAGGGGTGCGTTACCTTGTGAGGAAAGATATGTGTGTGCTTGGTTGCTTGTGTTTGGAACATGAGCATGTTGATACCGTGTATATGTGAGCATGGTTGTTAGACCTTAGGATTGATTAGTCTTGTCTTTGAGCGTTTGGATTAACAAACTTGGGAGCTAAGTTAGAAACGCATTTAGCTGATGTGATTTCTAACTGGGAATCTAAGTAGGTGACCCAAAGTGACGCGTCATTCTCGTCGGTTCTCCTCGGTATTGGTGTTGTGTTTGCATAATCGTTGTGGCTATGTGTTAGCATAATTATGTGGTATGTGTTAGAAATAACATGATAGATCGACCTTAGGTTGTCGTGTTTTATGTTTTCTTTCTATATAACTTGTATACCCTTCGAGATGATGAGATAGTGGTTTAGGGCGACTCGGTTTCTATCAGTTGCAAAGGTAAGGTTATGGGTTAAGCGTCGATCTCTTGGTGTATTGTGGAACTCAACAGAGAGTTGGGTTTAACCATGTGGGGTTGGCCTCGGTTGGTGGATTATTGAGTGTCTTCATGAGCAGAGACTCCTCTAAGAGTATGCTATTGGAGGTTAGAGTTGTGTTAAGGATAACCTTATGAGTAGGGGCAATGGGGTGTTGGAAACCATGGGAATCAGTTGTTATGACTAGATTAGTGGATAGATCTGTGGATCGTGATAATCTTTTTCGAGTAAGGTTGATGTACGTGATTTTGGCCGTGTGATGGATTAGGCACGTCTTGAGCCATGCTATGTCATGAGCCGTGTGCTCGGGATGCAGTATGTACGGGAACATAGTGGATGGGAGCGTGATAATCCTTGGCCATGTGTGTGTTGAGATAGCAGAACGTGTGATTTTAGAAATATTTCCTGGTAGTTAGGATGTTGGTAGTGGTCAGCAGGATGTTGCTGGTAGTCAAAGTTAGATCTGATGACCTTGGATGACGATTCAGGTTATGATTCTAACCTGCGATGAGTAATAATTATGTGAAATTCCTACGAGAACTCGGGTTTGTGGCCTGGTTGTTACCCTAGCGACCAGGAGTTCATGTTTGAGAACCGTACTGAGTGCATGTGGTTGGTTAGTGCTGAGACGATGTATCTTGGGTGTGATATGTCAAGAGGTTATTTGTGTTCCACCTTAGGTTCATAGATGGGTATGTTGTTTGCCAACGAAAATGAAGTATGGAGTAATAAAGTTCAGCAATGTATCATGTGGTTTGGTTAGCCTGGGGCAATATGTGAGAAATCGTGGGTTATAATGCCTATGATCGATGTGTGCTTTGAGAGCAAAAGTGCGAAAGGTGTCTGCATGGTTAAGGGAGTTCTTGGTAACTCCGGATGAAAGGTCTTAGGATTGGGTTTCCTTTGTATGGTGCTGTGCGCTTTCTAAGTGAGTTGCGCTGGGCAGTGGGCTCAAGGCTGTGAAGTGGTTGTGATTTGCCTAGCAGGAGTTAGGTGAGTAAGCACAACCTGGTGGAGTGAGGTTTTGGCATGATGGAATGTTGACATGTATCTCCGTGCATGCTTGGTGATGAGCTTGTAATCCTTAGGATGTGTTGTTCAAGATATGCTGCTTGATGGTGTTCATGTGTGCGAATAATGTCGAAGAGTTGAGAGCTTGGTGTAGCGGATGGTTTGAGTACCGTGATTGGGGTTGACAGCGACTGTTCGACTATTCGACTATGGTCAATGCGGTTTTAAGGTAAGGTTTACAGGGTTCTTTGGGGGCCAAGTATTGATGAGTACTTGGAGTACGCTGAGATTGGGTCCTGGTTCCTTGTTAACCCTTTCCTTCTCTCTAGACGGAGATAGTGGGTTTTTGATCGATTCAGGGTTTTGGTTGTATACGGAGATCAAAAATCTCTATAGATTTAGTATCCATGTTGTGACCCTTGGAGTTGTAACTCAGGGACTTACATCGCAGGGATCAAGTACTTGTGGGTTTGATTCTTTGTGGTTTCGACGTGTGCTGCATGGATATATGCCTTCTTGGATGTTGAGCACCTGTGTGTATAACTTGGGATCTGATTACTCCTGCGGTTGGAGACAAAAAAGAATCGCATAATAGGGTTTGTATTATCCCACAGTAGAAAATCGTAAAAGAGTACGTATGAGTGTGGTAGACATAATAGGTTGTGGTAACCTAGTCAGTGTTGCTCGTTTTGTAGGAGGGTTGAACCAGTTGGGTTGTGTTCCCTGTGAGGTCAAGAAATTCTTGTGCTTGTTCTTGTGACAAGAAAGTTAGTGTTGATACACAAAGTTCTTTATGCAGTGATGTGTAGTGACGTGCTGTTGCACGGGCAACATGGTTGGGTTCGTAGGTTTTAGATACCTATGAGATGTTCTGTTTGTGTGATGTGTTCGGTTAAGTGACTCGTTTGGGTCAGGTGGCTTTATAGTTGTGATGCCGGGTTGGTTTTCAGTTGTGTGGAATCTTGTTTGGGACAATGGTGTATTACCTAGTGGTTCTCCAGCGTGAGAATTGTGATTCAGGATAGAAGAGCCAATAGAGGATGAAGGTTTGGATGTGATGCATTATTTGGTGTTCCAGGTGAGTAAGTGAGTTTCTCTCTAGAGTCGGGTGTTTGTGTTGTTGCTCATGGATGGGCGTTGTGTCAGCTTCGTGATGGTATTGTTAGCATCAGTAGGGCAATGATGTGGTATCAAAGTCAGTGGACATTTGGTGAGCATCAAAACTTGAGTAAAGTTTGTGCGTGCAGTATATAACTTCGTGTGATCGAGCCAGTTTGTGATTGTAAGGTGTGATTGAGCCAGTTTGTGGCAGTAAGAATGAAGGGGTGGTAGTCTTTATGTTCGGGCGTAGAGAGTGCTTGAGATCAAGTACGCGTAGAGAGTGTTTGAGATCAAGTACCATGGTAGATTGGTCTTGTGTGATGCGTTTGTCACTGAGATGGTTTGTGTTCGACGGGAGCTATGTTTCGAGGTTTAACGGTGTGAGTTGGATCTTGATCCGATGTTCATGGATGTTTCATTGATGACAGTAGTGTTAGTGGTGCTCACACATGTGGACAGTTTGTGTGGAGATTAAATCTTCAATCATGGTTACCTCGTGTGATGACAGGTTTAGGATTTTAGTTGTTGGGGCACTTATGCTGTTATGTGGTGTTGCTAGGCTTATATCAGAGATTGTTGATAGTTGCGGGACAGTGATTGGCTTGAGTTTCGGTGTTAAATTTCGAAAACGAAATTCCTTTAAGAGGGAGAGAGTTGTGATAACTTGACCTATTTCATTTTTAGAATAATTTAAGTGTTGACGGAGTTTGAGTTAACCATTGACCTCGGTGTGTTGAGTTTTTGTTTCTTCATAGTAGAACGACATGTGCGTATGAGTTTTACGCTTGTTTGGGTTCGAAAGAGGCATGTTTGGCTTGGTTTAAGGTTGAAAAACCTATTTCTCGCAAAGGACCACTTTTCCCAGTGGTCCAGTCAATTGGACAGGTGTCCCCAGTCGACTGGGGTTGGATCCAGTCAACTGAACTAGGATTCAGTCGACTGAACTATGTCGGCAAGGCTTATTTTGCAATTGTAGTGGCCTCATCCAGTCGACTGGATTGGGGGTCCGGTCGACTGAATCGTGATATTTTTTCGTATCTATAAAAGGAATAAGCCTAGAGATATTTTGGGATATTTTATTTTCAGATCTGATTTCTCTCTCCCGAAACCTCTGTCTTTTCTCTAGATTCTAATGGGTCTGGGGGTCAGTTTTTAGCAAACTGACAGCAAATCCTTAATGTTGGTGCCGGGGGCTTCGCTTATATCTGGATAGAATTTTATTTCGTCGAGATTCGATTTTTGAGACGTCGAGCTTTTGGCTCACTAAGGTAGGATTCTAGACTCTACTATTGTTAAAGGGTGTTACGTGTAATTATGTGTTTTCACCGGGTAAAAAATACATTAAACGTGATTTTCA
Source organism: Heliamphora exappendiculata (assembly GCA_034768845.1). NCBI lineage: Eukaryota > Viridiplantae > Streptophyta > Magnoliopsida > Ericales > Sarraceniaceae > Heliamphora > Heliamphora exappendiculata. The sequence goes on along the minus strand of JAOTRH010210114.1, from coordinate 2,251 downwards.
TGTTTAAACCTTAGTTTTTGGGTAAAAAGTAGGTTTTACGCCTTTCTTGGTTTATTTCATAATTCGAATATGTTGATATCTGTGGTTTTCAAAAGGAGATTTGAAAATCATGTGTTTTATGAGAATTGTGAAAATACGTATTTTTGAAAGTTTAGAGCTAACCCTTGGGGTTTGTCTCAGCTTTTAAAATATTTTGTTGGAAATGGTTGTTGATCTCCATGGTTGATGGATTGGATCATTTTTATACACGTTGATGTATAACTATTTTACGGGTTTTCGTAGTTAAGTTACGGTAATTTTTTAAATGAATAATATAGATGTACCGTGACAGTAAGTGTGTTGAGTTGGCTTCTATTGCTCCTCGGCGAAAGTCTGGAAATGTACGCAGCGTAGGTGCTTTGTAGCTTCGGGTTAATTCCCGTAAATTAAGCAGTAAGTGCTCTGAACCCTCAGGTTTTGGGCCCGTAAATTGCGCAGTTACGTTGTTGTGACTCTGTATAGAACTTGTCATTACCTACCAGGCCTTCAGTGGTTCAGGATTAGGGTAATGGACATGAATCTATAGTTGTTACCTTTGTCCCTGTGTGTGGCAGAGTCGGTACATAGAAATTCATTTTATCTTTTTCTCCTCGGTTGTGTGACCCAAGTGGAGTATACTGTTTTATTACTGTGTTATCGTTTTATTTTTCTCGGTTGTGTCCGAGTGAGAAAATAACATTTTGTTCTCGGTTGTATGATCCAGGTGAAAAATTATGTTTTTTATTATTGTTTTCCTTTAACTATGACATGTTATCTACATGGTAGATATGCATGGTTTTAAGGGTGAAAACGTGGGATTTTTGAAGTAAAATTATTTTGAGGCTCGTGTTGGTTTGAAGGAAAAATATTTTTGGCTCATATGGTTGAGTATGTATGCTTATAATTGCATAACCTGCTTTACTGCTTTATAATCTGTTTCTCTTGAGCTTCAGCTTGCGGTGTGGGATTTTGTTGTAAAACCCTTTTCAGGTGGACGTGATCTTGTAGGGTGACCTTGAGATGCCCGAAGGTGGCTGTTGACGAGACCCTATTGTTTGGTCTTTGTTAGGTAGTTTATACCTTTTTGTATTTGTTTCATATTTGAATATAACATGTTGTAAACCATATGCTTTTCTTATGGCTGTGGCCCAATGTATGCATGTTTTATGCTTTCGAGAGAACTATGGGTTAATTATTGTTTTATGTAGTTTCTTACTACGTTTTTCGTTGGTTGGTGCAACGGCATGTAAACAAATGGGTTTTTAAATGGTTTAGGTTTTATTCAAATTCTTATGCTTCGAGGGAGATTTTAGAACGGTATAAGTTTCTTTTAAAAAGAAAAGATTTTCTTATCTAAAACTTGTATTTTGTTTGTAAAGGCTCAACTTGTGAGGCTGTAATCGTAGTTTTTTGGGCTACTCTTTTAAATCAAATAAACCCTCGGTAGTATGTTTTGATAAAGGTTTTAGCCTTGTTTGGGCTTTATGGTTTTCATCCCTTTTTTCGGGTGATTTGGTGGTTGTTCTTGGGCTTTCGCATGACCCAGAGTTTGGAGCGTGACAATCCACATCCCAAATGCGGAAAGAATTTGAATCACGCAACAGAGCGTCGAGTATTTTAGTAGGGATTATTGTGATATCCACATCAGGTCTAGTTGTCGGAAAAGTCAAGTGGAAACTTCTTGCTTTTAGGCAAGTTAAAAAATCAAAGTAAGAGACAGTAAGAGATAGATACAGTGGGAATTGAGAAGATACAGTGCCAATAAAAGACAAAAAAGGATGATCAGTTTCACCAGTGGGAGATAAAAATATGTCTAGTATATAATAAAACAAGTGAGACACTACTAATAACTTAGCCTTAAGCATTTGAGCCGCGCTGTTAAGACCTATATTTAAGTTATTAGGCCAGTAGTCTACTTGGGTCATTATAGCCTCAAACTAATACACTTTGGGAACATTCATAGTAAAACGTCAGGCTCCAGCAACTTCTAAGAGATGGCAAATTTTACTTTCAACAACACCATTTTGTTAAAGGGTGCTACTGTACATGTGTTGATGAAGGACATTTTGATCAAAAAAGTAGGAACAAACACCCCCCTTTAAAAATACTCACCATCATTATTGAAGCGAACAACGTTTGACTTCCAAATTGAATGGACATAAGTTTATGAAATGTCTAAAAACAAGAGAACACTTCATTTTTTTCCTTAAGCAAGTGGACTCATGTTACATGA
>JAOTRH010210103.1:0-10920 GCA_034768845.1 Heliamphora exappendiculata | reverse complement strand
TTGAAAGCTTAATAAAGATGTATTTTCTGGATCCCCGAGCATGTATTTTATGTCGGCGTTGAAAATTCTCCCAACAAGACTAACTTAGCATAAAACTAGTAGTTTGTAAAATCAGTTTATCTTGTAATCATCAAGAGAATTTGTGGGATTAATGAACCTTCTGTTTTAACCTCCAATTCCCTAATTTGTTCAATCTAATTATTTATCATTTTCATATTCAAGAAAGTACTGAAATAAATCATTGAACCAGATCACAATAGCTTGTTTTATATAAATATTAACTTTTTTTATCTGTTGATATCGACTGGAACGACATATTTTTGGGAAAACGTTAGTACACATATTTCAAAAATACTCCGATAAAAACCCCAATCCCCCAAGCTCTCTCTTGCTCTCTCATGATCCCCAGGGAGTTCATACACTCATCGTCTCGGCATAATTGTGGGAGAGGTTGAAGTGCTTCTCACATCTCCAATTAGGGTTAAATTTATTATGGTACCACAATTCCAAGGACCGATTAGACGGGTAGAGGCGCTAGTTTTGTGTTTAAAAGATCGTTAGTTCGAGTCTTTTTGAGTTTACTAAGGAGATTTACTCGGACCTTAATTTCAAGGACCTTAGGTTTGTTTTTGACCATCCAAATACGGGTAAATCGAGCGCAATCGAATTATTCTAAGCATGAGACTACTGAGTTATTTTTTAAAAAAAATAACTGAAATTTCTTTTGGTAAAAACTTTTTTACTTTTTCAGTTAATGTGGTCAAGATGAACCGAAGTAAGGAAAATTAAACAAATAATGAAATAAGTCCAAAAAAGTACTAAAATAAGGCAAATGCTCCCTTTTTATCCCAAACAAAGCATGAAGTTTGAAAATTAAAATTTTTCTCTGTTTCCAGAGAAATTTCAGTTTTGCAAAAATTGCGAAATGAACCCTCGCACACAAGCAAATAGAGAAAAATAAAAAACAAAGACAAACATCTCAGTTTTATGGAACCTAAAAAATCAAATTTTTCTTAGTTCTGCGCTTCTCAGTTCTTAAAATAATGAGAAATTTTATCAAGAATTTCCTTTTTTTTTTTTTTTGATTTTTTGGGTCCACTCAATGTGGTGGGAGAGGCTATTCTATTCTGAGTTATTAAAGACCTGTTTGGGTTTTTCTCTATTATAATTTTCATGTTAATTAGCTATTTGAAGCAAAGATTCAACTTCTCTCTAGTCCGAGTATAAACAAGAGAGCTCTGTCCAAGAACCAAATTTGTGTCAAGAGTCTGGATCAACATTTTTGGAAAATCAATTGTTCAAATCTTGTCTATAGACCAACCCAACTAATATTAGATTTATTGCTTAGAATCTAATATTAAGTTCATACCCACATGACAAATAGTGAAGAAATAAATTACAAAGCAAATTCATTACTAATAAATACACCCCCAGCAATCATTTTTCCCCATATATATATATATAAGATGAATGCCTTTAAAAAACCAGTCCGGTTACATACCGTGTATTTTATATCGCATGAATCACTACACACTTATAAATATAATGAATTCTATACTAAAACTTGATATAAAGCTCACTACACATGTGAGTGTGCAGTAATTCATGTAGTGTAAAAACGCACTATCTATAGACTTTTTCTTACGATGAAATAAGCTCTACCAGAATTTAAATGATATGGGCGAGGTAGGACCCAAGATGCAAATAGATACCATCCCCACCTTCAATTTCTATCATTTTCATATCTATCTCCATCCTTTCTCTCTAAACTTTTTATTCCTCTATCCTCTCACTTTTGCAGTTCTTCTCAAAAGGGGGATTACAAGGCATTCTAAAGCCACCCAAGCTAAGAATATACAAAAGAGGCCAGGTTGCCTTTTGGCTTTCTTTATTCTTTTAAAACAATCATATTAAAGGTGAAGTGTAATAACCTCACTATACTCACTAAGTCACAACAAGATCTTCTTTGAATCTTGAAACTTAGAATGTGTTTTCTGTTCCAGTTTTCTGCAGTTAAGAGTAAATATGATGCTTCTCTTCAACAAACAGTCAAGGTAGAGAAGACAAAATCTGAAAAGTGAAGAGAATAAAGGAGGGGAGGGGGAGGGAGAGGGGAATGAATTATAATCACTTCATTGGTGGGAGATTCTAATCTAAAGGTGAAAATCCCAAATGAAAAAGAGGAGGAAAAAGGAAAGAAAAGAATCCATTAAGTTTCAAGAATCAAAACCAGCAGCCACTACCAGTGGTGTTTTGGATTGCTTTCGATTATATCTTACAGTTTTTTGCTACTAGTTTCAGTAATAAGTTTTTTTTTTTTTTTTTAATTCAAACACTTATAATTTCTACTAAGTACAAACTATAATTACATTCTCTCTTATAAACAACTACATACTTTCAACTACAAGTTAGCATCCTTTCGAAACACTTAGAGTTTCTACTATAAACTGTAATTATTATTTCTTTAATTACAATCTATAAGCAATCAGTTTTAGTGTAACGCCAAACAACAATCCTTTCACAAAACTAAAAGTATGCTTGCCACGGCTTCAACAAATAATGAAGGATTGAGTGAGGTGTGTGGGTTCTAAGTCCTTGATTGTTTATACTATTCGATTCCCATCATAAAGCTGCACTAAGTTTTTTTTTTTTTGCATATACCATGCTAAGGAATTTCCTGAGTCAAAACATTTGCAAACATAGATGGCAGGGATGTTAAATTTAAGCTTCTAAATTAAGTCCTAATTCTTATAAATAAAAGCCTAGCCAATTAAAATATATATAGTTCGAAATTTGACAGAAGTCATATCCTCGAATTATTAGAGCCTAGTACTAATAATAATTCTAAGAATTGTCCAAAAATTAACAAACTATTAATCCAAGTCGCATAAGACAAATGAGAGGTTATTAATTTCATCTGACAAAATTTTGAAAGTGACCCCTATATGTCCCCTTATCTAATTTTGGCCTCATCTAATTCGGAATAATAATCAAGCCAATATGTAATACTAGTTAGAGAAAAAAGTAAGAATATATTAGACCTTTTAATAAAAAGTAAAAACAAAAAAAAGCAAAAAAGTTGTTATAAAAATTTATCTCATACGCACTAATTTTTATTTTTCTATTTTTTTCTAAAGAAAAAACTAAACATCTTAAAAGTCAAACTTTTTAGACATTTCAAACAGAAACTTAATTTTACAAACAAACACCCAAGCCTCTTACCCTGGGCCACTTATCCTATATATATATATATATATATATATATATATATATAAACTATTACTAATAACTTGAGTTTAAATATTTTCAGACATGTTAAATTTATTACTCAAATTATTAAGTCAATAGTCTCCTTGAATCGTTACAACCATATCACTTATAACAAAAGATAGAAAATTTCTAAATGTATTTATTAGAAAAAGAATCTTGAACTCAAAGAAACAATAAAGAATTCATAACCACACCAACAGTAATTGCTTTTAAGATTCTAATGACAACGTTAACCAAAGTATTCTTAATCAGACCAAGAATTCAACTCTTCTAAACCTCTATAAATAAGAATTCAACTCTTCTAAACCTCTATAAATAAGAATTCAACTCTTCCCTAATGATTGAGCAGAGCTTGGAAATGATGAATGATAGCAAATTCTGGTCCAATATACAACAGTTGGCAGATACAGTATCATTAAATATTCAAAAAAAAAAAAAACTCAACTCTGAAGAACTTGGATCAAATTAACTTTACAGAATACATTAAGCAACATGAGCATCTCCCCATTGGCTAGCCAAAAGTAAAAAATATGTACATTCTCTATTTATTTTCTTCATTTTTTATATATGTACTTTAATACTAATATTTATTTTAGCTATCTATTCAAAATTCGAACAATTCTTTATAAATTGCTCTTGTGTAGAGATGACAGTTACTCTGGACATGTCCCCGCATGTCTCTGTCATGTTATGTATGAATTTTTCTATCCCCAATAACAAACAAGATGAAGACGGTATTTGGATTTTTCATCCCGTTTTTCCTTATTTATCCCCTAATTAAATAAAATAAATATTTTTAAAATATAAATACATGCATAAAATTTATCTTTAAAAAATATAATAAGTCTAAAATCGTAAAATATTATATTTATCTCTTATTTTTTCTCTATTTGTTATATTTTATATTTTTAGTTCTATTATTTCATCAAATACTATTTTTTATTTATTATATTATCTATAATTCTTATTAGTATCACTCCCTTAAACATTAAAAACTATTTTCGAAATATTTCCATTTTTGTCCCGTTCCTCGCTATTTCTTTAATTTTTTTCTATGTCTCTAACCCGATTAAATAGGGAATGGGAATAGAAGACCTCATTCTTGGCTCTGCCCTATTGTCATCCTTACTCTTGTATAATTTGGAAAGCCACGGAATCAGATAAAAGAAAAATAGTTAAAATTTAAAGGCTTTCAAATAGGATACAAGCTTGCTAAAATAGCTAATAAATTTTTTTTAAATAGCCTATTCAAAAGAAATACTAATACTCCAGGAGAAATTTTAATTTAATTGTGTAGGGTCCTTTTGAAACAAATAAATAATAAACAATTATGGAGATGTGAGATAAGCAAACTAGTCATAAACACATAACGAAAAGAGAGAATGGTTTGGTGAAGGAGAAAACTAATTGAGTTTGAAATTTGGAAGTATGAACAGCGTATCAAACTTTCAAATTTAATTATTCTGGAAACACAACTATCCATTCTATTTATAACCCTCAGAAGAATTTGTTAGGATTAGAATATGACTCTTCAAGAAATCTAATCAGATCATGAAAGGTGATCTCAGGGAATCAAGAGATTTTATTCTGAAAAATTAACCAGTCAATGTTCTACTCCAACTCAACTAGGTTGGTCAACGGGTGTCCCGTGGGTATCCGACCCACTCAGGTCAAGTACCCGACCCACTGGGGTTAAGTGACTAAGGAGTCACTTGAGTGACTTGAGTGGGTGGGTCCCATAACTCGAAAAATTCTTTCTTTAGCTACCAAATCACATATCTCCCAACGTCCCGTGCAGGATTATACTGCCATTGTCTTCGATTGTCTTTGGGACATTCTTTCGATTCTTAGAGGATCTATGTTGATATAATCTGTGCTATATGATTGGCTTCGTTCAGTCTGTGCTGAACTACTTAGTATGTGCTATGTCATCATAATTAGGTAGTCAAAACTACATTCACAGTCTGTACTGTCTTTATAATTTGTGTTATGACGATACAGTCGAGTAGTCAGGGCTACTGTCATAGTCAGTGCTATGCTTTACGGTCTATGCTGTAGAATGTCTTCATTCGTAGTCAGGGTTATACTTCATAGTCTGTGCTATGGAATATTATGCTCCTGGAGATAAAATGTCTCAACTATAGCTGGTCGAGCTACTAAGAAGCCAAGTAACTCGGTTCACTAGTGGCTCGAGTTATTTAGATGGGATGTGATTTGATGTCAATAAGCTATCCGTAATTACCGAAATATCCATAAGCTTGGTGGTCGACCTACTAATCTGAATGGCTCGAACCCTATATGTCATGAATGAGCAGGTCTTGACCCTTCAAATAACTTCGAGTTTTTACATAAACAATTGCTTCTTTGTGCTCTTATGAGCGCTTGTTCACATCTTAGCCAAGTTACTCTAAAGCCCAGTAGCTCGGCCCACTTTTGTCTTGAAATCTATTAATAGCCATCTAAACCATTAGCGACAATCGAGCCCCTCATCTTAATAAGCTAAGTTGCCGCATGGGTCAAGGTACTAACTCTGAACTTTCTTTTTTATTCGAGCCGCTACTGTTGGGCAGCTCGTGTAGGGCGATCAATATGGATCAACCAAGTAACACAACCAAGCAGTTATAGATACATGCTTATCTGAACCGAAACCCTTTATCCGAGTTGCTCGGATCATCCTCATCGTTTAGCTTGAGTACTTTTCTTTGAATACCCTGAGGCCTCATCCTTCTCCGTGTTCTAGGAACTCAAGAATCATATGTTCGTGTAGTGACACCCGAGCCAGTCATCTGAGTAGCTTGGGTTGTTTGGCTTTCCCAGTTTTTATCACCTCATCAGTTTTAGGTTATTTACAAATTGCATGTTAGGCCTTTTTCTTTTAACAACAGAGAGGATATATCACAATTTAATAAATGAAATGAAAAGTCCACAAATACAAAAGTAACATATATTGGAATAATGTACGGTGATAATAAAAGTACAGCCTAACATTGACAGATTAACTCAAAAGGCCCATGGTTGAGTAAAAATGGTCCAATAGACAATACACATCACTACGCCACGACTGGAGGCAAATTTCGGCCAAAACACATCGCGGTTGCATCTCGAAATGAAGAATCAAAGAGTAGATGCAGAGATTCTCGATTCACACGAACAAAAACAAAAAGCGAACTTGGGTTCAGTCCCGAATCGCAGAGAGTAATTTGTCGACGACGAGGAAGGCATACGCGTCGGTGGACTCAGAGCAGATCAGGTGATCGATAGACACATACCAAGAGATCTCGCGGTCCAGAGATTTCAGGATTTGTTCTAACGTTTTTGGGTCCTCATCACTCAATTTCTCTAACAGTTTTTCACGCAGTCGATCGTCGAAATTCGCGAATATCTGGAGTATATTGTCGGCCATAGTATTAGTGTGACCGAGGGTCATTGCCATGGATTAAAGAATCTGCTTTGATTTGGTTTCCATTAAAGCAAGTCCCAAAAAGATCTGGTTTTGTTTTCTAGGACTTTTAAAGAGCTTGAAATCGCAAAGGAAGGGGATGTAAATTTGTTTTTTTTCTTCTATGGAGATCTTGAAAATTAATCCAGAGCTCATCAAAGCTCCTAAGAAAGTTCCAAAAAGAGCTTTGCTCCACAAAACCAGTCTTACCCATGGATTAAAGAATTTGTTTTAATATTCAGTGTAGCTATCTCCTCCAAGCTATTTTTAGGACTCGGGTTCGATCCGAGCTCTACACCATCCGATTTAGAACCTTCTAACTTATTATATCCGGTTCAAGATTGAGATTTTTCTCCTTTAACTTCTCATCTAGTTACCATTGAAGCGATCGAGTAATATGAGAGAAGTATAAAGATCACAATACTCTATTTTTTATTTTTGTTATAGCAATAGGGTTAAATCGATAAATTTTCATTTGCCGTTAACGGAGAACAACACTGATAAAGGAGATCAGTGTATTTGCCAAATACCTCAGATGAGGTAAATGTAATTTACCCTATATTTTATTATAGTTTTCAAATTGGAACTCAAATCAAATCTTTTGATTTTTTGTATCTTCTCGAATTTTCCCTTTATTTCTTACTTTGATAGCAAGTGCTTTTTTGGCAATTTAGTTTATGTTAATTAATAATAATTCATTGATTTTTCTTTTTATTTATATTTGTTATTAAAGAAAATATCTCTAATTCAATGAAATTTATAAATTTCAATACTAATATTCTTCTAATCGGTATGCTTCCCTGCATATGCTTCCCTGCATAAGAAACATTTAGATCTCCCACTTGTTATCTTAAAGCCTCAACCTAAACTTTGTATTTATAATATCACATACAACCAACTTTTTTTTTTTTTTTTACAGGCAAAACATCTTACCCAAACAAACCAACTTCACCCTGTTTCTTAACGATTAGATCCCCAGTTTGGTATGAACTTATTCATTTCTACTTTTGAACATTTGGACTAACTAACAAAAATAAGAAGGCATGTCTTGAAAGTAAGCAAATTCCAACTTTATTTTTTTCCTTTTTTTATTTTATTTGTTTGTTTGTCCATCTTTTTATTTGAAAAATGGCACACACAGAAACAGAGAGAAGAAAGAATTTGCGAGGAGGATGAGTTCAAACAGGGCTACCTCTTATGAACCATGGAAACAAACTTGCTAGCAAACAACTCCAACACTAGCATCAAATTTAGGAGCATTCATTGCATGAATGAACAAAATATAAATCATCTACTGACTGCCTTCCATAACAGTGAGATGTTTTCATGGACCTCCAATACCTTGCAGCAGACAGACCTAATCCAATAAAAACTTTGGAATTGTTACCTTCAATGTTTGTTAAAGGAAGAAAAATAAACACGCGCGCGCGCGCACACACACACACGTGTGTGATTGTAAAAAAAAAATTATTTTGAAACAAATGAGCTGCGGTTAAAGGGGGCCGCCAACAAAATGAGAGTTGCCCGAGTGGATGCTTGGAAATAGGGAAAAATCACTAGAGATGGTCGCCAACAATCAGAGGTGATACATGAAAGTAGATGAGAGGTGGTGTGTGTGTGCGCGCGTGAGATTGTAAAAAAAATGTTATAAAACAAATGAGCTGCGGTTAAAGGGGGCCGCCAACAAAATGAGTTTTGCACGAGTGGGTGCTTGGAAATAGGAGAAAATCACTAGAGATGGTCGCCAACAACCGGAGGTGATACATTAAAGCAGATGGGGTCACCAAATATGATAGCTGAAGGTGAAGGCTGCAACAATAACTAGATGTGGTGGTCAGGATAGTAGCTAGTGATTTGGGTGATCAGAGGTGGGAATGAGAAGTTGCTTATGCAAGTAACACCACCCTTTTTCTTTTTTTTTTTGGTTTCCTATAAGTTGGTAAATTTTAGAATTGTCCACAATTTTTTTTTGAAAACAAAAATTGAGTACCACGAAATGTATTTTTGTGTACAGTTCACAAATCTTTTGAAAACAAATATAGAAAACAGTAAATACATGACCATTACTAAACAGGAGTCCCAATTTTTTTTTCTTTGTTTTGTTTTTATCTCTTATACATGCTGCCTATAAAACAGAGGGACAGCCTCCAATTTTTGCACCATCAAACTCCCAAAAGCCAAATTGTCTGAAGACCTACACAAGTTATAACCAAATTCCATCACCTAAACATGCTTTCTCTAAACATCAAGAGACAAACATCAAAACGTCTTCAAACCTGTGTCCCACAATTTCAATTTCAAACATTTAAGAAGCCCCTTATAACAAACTGACTTCAACAACAAAAACAACTACCATTAATCCAACAAACATAATTCCAAATCACTAAATAATCAGATAAGAGTTAGTAATTTTCCCTTGACAATTAATTACATAAAGTACCGAATCATTATAATACATGAATGTAAGGAATAAACAGACTATTCTATGCCACCAGAAACAAGTAATAATTAATTTTTCTTCTACAAATAAATAATTTTAGTTACAAGCTAGCATCATTCTAAATACTCACAACTTTTGTTACAAGTTATAATTCTCATTTCTTCAGCTATAATTTATAAACAATTAGTTTCAACAACGCCAAACACAAACTTCTTGAACTTATAATGGTTAGCAACTCTTCCATTGGTGCCACTCTCTTGAATGGGCCTCTAATCCCATTGTTCACTACAAATTTCCATGCCATAAGCTACCTCTGTGTATTCTTCCCCCCACTGCAGATCTAACAAATCCTCTATAGATTCAAAAGAGGCCTAACACCAGAGCATCCAATCCATATTTTTCTGGAGCTTTGTATCCCATCACTTTTGCCCTGAAGAAAGTTCCTGAAAGTGTCCCAACTCCCAAGGTAAGAAAAGGGAAACTTTATAATTAAAAAGTGGCGATGAAAAATGATCAATTTTGATTAAAAGTTTGGGCTATAAAAGCTGAAACCCAAACGTCTGCTTCCAAAATGGTGGCAACAATAAAGTTACTAATCATAGAAATTGGTTGGCCTTCAAGATACAATTTTACGGTTAAAATCAGAAGGCCACCAAAAATGTAGAAATGATTATTGATTTCCATTATCATATGCTGAAGTCCACAAATAAAATCCCAAATACAAAGATACAAATGGGCATAACTACCTTTGCCAGTTTTAGAGTCAGCAATGGCAACCAAAAGAGTGACATCCCTACTCTCTCCAATCAAAATAAACTTGGATTTGCTTAAGTTATTTTTCCAGACACACAACAGCCTAGAAATACAAGGCAATCCCCCCGGGATTAAATTTAAGATCTCATTCAATTACAAATGAGAACAATTTTGACTACATCTGAGAAATGAGAAATTCCTCAGGTCACCAATTCCCCAGTTCTAAAACCATCTAAAGTTCGAGCAACAAGGAGCTGTTTGAGTATCTGGAAAATGGAACAGGTCAGGCCCATTATCAATAATAAATCTAAACCTTTGGAGAATTAGCCTCTATGGGTTTGACAAGTTTTGGCTCTTAACAGAACCGGTTTCGATTCTTCCCAAACAGGCCTTAAAAGCCAAAATTCAAATCTCAAATCCCAAAGTGCTGCCCACGATGAAGTTGCTACCATAGAAATTGGCTGGTGCTCAAGATAAAATTTTATTTTTAACATGAGGGAAGTCCACCACAGATGGAGATACAAATGCAAGTATCATAGACTAAAATAATCTTCTTCTTTTTCTCTTTTGACAGGAAAACACATTACAAAAATAAGATAATAAAAGAGCACCACAAGTACAGTCACAAATTTAATCTCACTACTGAAGTATAATGGAAGCCATCTCCATTTACTCTCTATAACAGTCCTCACTTATACCACTAAATATTAGGGGTGTAAAAATGGCCCGTGACCCGCTACTATAAGGGCCCAGTCTTAGCCCGGTCAAGGCCCGAGCCCGTAGCCCCCATTGGGCCTCCCCCATCCCCCAAAACAAAAAAAGCCCGTGGACCGAGCCGAGACCCAAAAGCCCAAGCCCGAGTCCGCCCAAAAGCCCTAATAAACTAGTCAATTTACTATAAATCTAATAAATTTATTATAAACTAATATATTATATTATAAATTCTAAACTAATAAGTTTACTATAAACGAATAAGTTTATAGTTTAATAACTAATAAAATAATAAAGTTACATTTAT
>JAOTRH010210092.1:0-10920 GCA_034768845.1 Heliamphora exappendiculata | reverse complement strand
TATCAAATTATTTTCTAGGCTCAGGAGAGTCATTATTCAAACTGTTTCCAAATTATTTTCCTGAGGCTCCTGTGAGTCGTGATCTAAAATCGTTTTTCAAATGTTTTCATCTGAAACTCGTATGAGTTAAGATCTAAAACTGTTTTCTCGGGACTCTGGTGAGTCGTTACATCAAATCAATTTCCTCTGGGCTTTTGTGAGAGTCGATATACAAAAACCGTTTTCAAAATGTTTTCCTTTGGAACTCGTGTGAGTTCAAGTTTAAAACTGTTTATAAAACCGTTTTTATGACTCGTGTGAGTCAAAAACTATACATCATTTCCCGAGCATGTTTTTCTTATAATCGCATGTTTGTCAAGTTTCTGTTGAGTTTTGGCTCACGGTGTGGAATTTGAAATATTTTTCAGATACCGATCATTTGGGTTGATTTAGAGTTGCTGGTTGAGGCGAAAGATAGATAGTCTTCGTTCTATTCTTTTGAATCGTGTATATTTACGTGTATTACGGTGTTGGGACCGTACTCTGTATGCCCTTTGGGCGAATATTTAAACGCATGTATGCTTTATTTTGAGAATATGATATCGGGTTGGGTGTTTTATCTGGTTATATGTAGGTGTTTCACGTGAATCGAAATTTTAGGCGCTACAAGTTAGGAAAACAACCCTCAAGATACAATAATTTTACCACAGATAAAATGTATATAAGTTTCAGCACTATTTTACTTTTGTGACATTGTTGCATCGATGGGTATTTCCCATGAAATAATGGTTTATGTTGCACGAAAACATCTTTTTTCACTAAGGAAAAGTATAAACAAGTTTTAAGCCTCCCAAACATGCTTTTTCCTTTTTTTTTTCTTTTTTTTTCCTTTTTGCAAAATTAAACAAAAACTTGTGTCTTGTTTTCTATAAGCAGAAAACAAATAATAAAAAGTGTTACCAATTTTGAAGTTAGAATACTAATTCAACTCTTTGACAATATAGAGTTGAAATAGATATTATTTACAGTTGTTACTCAATGATACTATAAAAGTATTACTAATAACTATTATATATTTACAAAGCCATGATTCAACATGATAATTTTTCATAATGAAAATAGGGAGCCCATTTTCCAGCCTCAATTCACCTCAACTAAATGAACCCCAGCTTGTTTGTTGAAGGGCTATTTTCATGGGATTAATAGTACCTAAATTATTATGGATTGTATTATTAGTGTAGTATTTTTTATACCGAATGGTGTTTAGTTGAGAATAAGATAATTTAAAAATAAATAGTACATTGTTTGATTTGAAATGATTTTAATAAGATTATTAAATGACTTTAATGAGATTATTGTGAAATTGCAAAAAAATAGGATGGCAAGTCCCGGGACTACTAAACTCACCTGAAAGTGGGATAGAAAGAGTCAAAGATCGGAGGATTATATTAGTTATGTGGGTTTAGGGGTAATCCAATCCCCCCCTCTCAATTTGGCAAACCAAACAAGGGACTATATAGGACTATTCCCTTATAGTATAATTCCACCTCCCTTAACCCTCAAACAAACATTCCCTCTAAGAACAAAACAAGGAGAAAATAGCTAACAATGTTGCTCTTTGAATGGCACCTGCATTGCTAAATGAGTTTATGACCTAGAATCGCACCGAAATCTATGAAAAAATACCCTACTATCACTGTTGAGTACTGTTCATTACTGTTGAGAAGACGCCACATCAGCGCGGGCCACACGCCACATCAGCGCCCAGTCAGCGCCTAGTCAGCGCGGGCTCCACGCCACATCATCAGTGGGTCCCCACACCACGTCAGCATTAGCCCCATTTTTCTTGTGGAGGCTAATTTAGTCATTTCAAGTCCAATTTGACTGATTCATGAGTCATTTTTGACTATTTCAACCGTTTCGGACACATTGGTGTGGTCTATTTCATTAATTTCAGCTTCTAAATTGGTGATTTAATATGGCCAAAGTAGGCAGATTGACAAGAATTGACAAGTTCGATGATTCGGACTTCGGCTATTGGATGATACAGATAGAGGACTATCCGTACAAGAAGATGCTACACTTGCTGCTCTTGGGATCCAAACCAGAGGACATGAAGGATGAGGATTGGACATTCCTTGACAGGCAGGTGCTTGGAGTTATTCGATTGACGTTGTCCCGGTCAGTGACGCACAACGTGATCAATGAGAAGACTACAGCAGACATGATGGTGGCATTGTCAAGTATATATGAGACACCGTCGGCAAATAATAAGGTACATCTTACGAAGAAATTATTCAATCTTAAGATGTTCGAAAGTACACCGATTGCACAACATCTAAATGAATTGAATACCATTATACATCGGTTGTCTACAGTAGAGATTAATTTTGACGATGAAGTTAGGGCCTTGATTGTGTTGGCTTCACTACCAAACAGCTGGGAGATTATAAGGACAGCAGTGAGTAATTTTGCTGGTAAGAATAAACTGAAGTATAATGATGTTAAGGACTTGATTTTGAGCGAAGAAGTTCACATAAGAGATTCAAGTGAGGTATCAACTTCTAGGTCGAATGCTGGTACACCATTAAACGTTGAAGCACGTGGTAGAGGCAATGATAGGAATCATAATAGGGGCAGGTCTAAGCCCAGAGAAGACAGAAGCTAGTCCAGATCAAAACGGCAGGCCGAATGCTGGGGTTGTGGCAAGATTGGCCACATCAAGAAGAACTATAGGGAGCAGAAGAAGAAGTCTGATAGTCATTCAGCCAATGTTGTGACAGAAAATGTCCAGGATATTTTGCTCTTATCAGTAGACAGCCCTATGGATTCCTGGGTACTGGATTCAGGAGCATCCTTTCACACGACGACACTAGGAGAATATGAAAAAATATGTTGCCGGTGATTTTGGCAAGGTGTATTTAGCAGACGGGGAGGCTTTAGACAACGTGGGTATAGGCAATGTCAGAATCAAGTGCCAAACGGATCAGTGTGAAAGATACACATGGTATGACATGTACCTGAATTAATGAGAAATTTGATTTCTATTGGACAGTTAGATGCTGAGGGCCATTCAGTGACCTTTTTTGGTGGCACGTGGAAAGTCACCAAAGGAGCTATGGTAGTAGCTCGAGAAACAAAGACCGGCACCCTGTATATATAACCTCAAGTACAAGGGATACAGTGGTACTGGCAGACAGTGGGTCTGACACAAGCTTATAGCATCAGAGGCTGGGGCACATGAACGAGTAACGGATGAAAATTCTGTAGTCAAAGGGCAAGTTGCTGGGTTTGAAGCCCATGAAATTTGATTTCTGTGAGGGTTGCATCTTTGGGAAGAAAAGGTAGGTTAGCTTTTTGAAAGGCGACAGGACACCAAAGCCAAACAGGCTAGAGTTGGTGCACACAGATCTGTTGGGTCCTTCCCCAGTTGCATCTCTCGGAGGCTTGCGATATTATGTGACATTCATTATCGACTCTAGCAGGATGGTATAGGTCTATTTTCTGAAGCACAAGTATGATGTGTTTAAAACTTTTAAGAAGTGGAAGGCCCCAGTTGAGACTGTGGCCGAATTGAAGCTGAAATATCTGAGGTCAGACAATGAAGGTGAATACACAAACAGGATATTTAGGGATTTCTGCACAGTTAGTGGAATCAAGTGGGAGAAGATCATTCCAGAAACGCCACAGCAGAATGGCGTGGCTGAGCGGATGAACCGGACACTAAATGAGAGAGCCAGAAGCATGAGACTGCATTCTGGGCTACCCGACTGCTTTTGGGCTGATGTAGTGAACACAACAGCCAACCTTTTGAATCGGGAACCGTCAGTACCTTTGGGATTCAGAATTCCAGAGGAGGTCAGGAGTAGAAAAGGGGAGAAGTTATCTTTTCTAAAAGTCTTTGGTTGCACGTCATATGTTTATATTGATTCTGATGCTAGAAGTAAGTTGCAACCAAAGTCTACGAAATGTTATTTCATTGGTTACGGAGATGATGAGTTTTGCTACCGATTTTGGGATGACAAAAATTGGAAGATCATCAGAAACATGAATGTGAATTTTAATGAATAGGTGCTGTACAAAGATAGGTCAAAGGCAAAGACAGACAGTGCATTGCCATAGACAAAGAAATCCGAGTTCATTAACTTGGATGACATTTCTAAGAAAGTCAAACAGAATGGGGATGAGGAAGACAAAGAGAACGTAAACCCACAGGTGGAACATAGTACACCAGTGACAGCAGTCAGGAGGTCTTCTAGGAGCATCAGGCCACCACAGCGATTTTTATCGTCCATTTTCTACATTCTGCTCACTAACAATGGTGAGCCAGAAAGTTATGCATAAGCCTTGTAGACCGAGAGTTCGATGAAGTGGGAGTCAGGAATAAAAGATGAGATGGATTCCTTGCTAACAAACCAAACATGGGAGCTAACTAGATTGCCAGTTGGAAAGAAGGCTTTGCACAATAAGTGGGTATACAGAGTGAAGGAAGAACATGACGGTAGTAGGTGCTACAAGGCAAGGTTGGTTGTCAAGGAATTTCAGCAGAAGGAAGTAGTTGACTTCACGAAAATCTTCTCCCCGGTTGTGAAGTTGACAACGATCAGAATAGTGCTGGAAATTGTAGCTATAGAGGATCTGTTTCTAGAGCAGTTGGATGTCAAGACTGCGTTCCTTCACGGTGATTGGAAGAAGATATCTACATGAACCAACATGAGGAATTTGCAGTGAAAGGCAAGGAAGACATGGTCTGCAAATTAAAAAAGAGCTTATATGGTCTGAAACAAGCTCCAAGACAGTGGTATAAGAAATTTCATAGCTTCATGCAGAGTACAGGGTTTACCAAGCTGGAGGCAGACTATAGTTGTTATGTCAAGAGTTTTGACAGCTCATATATTATTCTACGGTTGTACGTAAATGATATGCCCGTTGCCGGGCTGTGTATCGAGGAGATCAATAAGCTGAAGAAGCAATTGTCAAAATAATTTGCTACGAAGGATTTGGGAGCTGCCAAGCAAATCCTTGGGATGAGAATAGTTAGAGACAGAGCCGTCGAGACCATAAGACTATCCCAGGCAGAGTATGTAAAGAAGGTGCGGAGCAGATTCAACATGAATGGTGCAAAACCTGTCAGTACGCCTTTAGCTGGCCAGTTCAGGCTAACTAAGGATCAGTCTCCGAAGATAGAACAGGAGCTGAAGCATATGACTAAGGTCCCATATGCATCGGCTATTGGTAGCCTGATGTATGCTATGGTCGACACCAGACTATATATCACACATGCAGTGGGAGTAATCAGCAGATACATGAGTAATCTAAGAAAGCAGCATTGGGATACTGTCCAATGGATTCTAAGATATTTGAAGGGGACTATAGAGATGCCCTTGTGTTTTACAAGGACGGGACTGAAGTTGCAGGGATATGTAGATGCCGACTTAGCTTGCGATGTTGACAGTAGGACGAGCACCACCGGGTTTGTCTACACCCTAGGTGGCATGGCAGTAAGTTGGGCCTCAAAGTTGCAGAAGGTTATAGTTCTTTCTACGACAGAGGCAGAGTATGTTGTTGTGACATAGGCTGGAAAGGAGATGGTGTGGTTACAGGGTCTCATGGAAGAGTTGGGTAAGAAGATTGACAGAGGAACGCTCTACAGTGATAGCCAGAGTGCTATCTTTCTTGCTAAAAACCCAACATTCCACTCCAGGATGAAGCACATACAGTTGCGTTATCATTTTATTCGTTCCTTACTGGACAATGGTCAATTGCATCTTGAGAAAATTAACGGGCAAAGAATCCCGCCAACATGTTAACGAAGATAGTGACTTCAGAGAAGTTGAAGCTATGTTCAGACTTAGTGGGTCTCCAAGATCCACTGAAACCATCTAGAAGATGATCATTGTAGGACACCTGTAAAGGGGGTGTTAGCACGAGTTCGAGGGGGTGCGGTCGCTCAATGACGAGGGCGAGAACACCACTGACGAGTGGACCCCACTTGGGTGTGGAGGGAGTGATTTGTTGGGCCCCACCCATGTGGGGAGCAAGTAATGGTGGGGAGCACCCATGTGGGGAGTAAGTAATGTTGGGGAGCCTTTACAGCTTTAATCATGTGGTGAACAATTTAGTGCTCCATTTGGTGCTCAATAGCCACCTGATATTAAGGGGCTTGTCTTCTCCCCTTCTGCTATAAATGTGTACTCAAAGGTGTGTGTATGATTGAAGAGTCAGAGTGTGGCAAAAACATTAGTGTAGCTGTGTGTGTAGTGAGAAGCAGAGAGGTGAGAGAGTTTGTTACTCCTCCAATATTTCTTCATTGATAAAGTAAAGCTTCCTCTCTCCCGTGGACGTAGGCTAAACTTAGACGAACCACGTAATTCTGGTGTCTTGTCTGTGTGTGCTTGTTTTGCGAACCTCTCCTACACCTAACAACTACACTCTGCATATCAGTTTGTTTAGGTTGACTTGCTATTACAAAGAGACAAGGATCAATTCTCAAGTTCAGAGAGGGTGAATTAATGAGGTGTGCAAATGTGTAAACATTATCCAATTTAGAATATGGTGTGTCTAGCTCCTGCTCAAGACAAGGAAGTCAGATTTTAGAAATAAGTAACTTTGATGCCTATTTTCTATTAGGCATAAGACACTAGTAACCTTGGTACACCAAACTCGAACAACATAAGACACTAGTAACCTTGGTACACCAAGCTTGCACAACATAGCCAATGGCATACATAGATTACCAACCCCATTTGCTAACGCTTGTAGTTTTTTCTTTATTTGCAACAAATGTAAAACATATTTCCATTTTGTAAAAAACCAAAAAAAAAGCACACATTCGGATTTTATTTTCAACAAGCGAGGAGTGGTTTGACCTAAACCTAATATTTATACTAAAGTAGATTTCTACTAACTTCATTTCATAGAATATCACAATATCATACTGTGCCACCAAACTGATCAGCATCAAAAGAGATCCTCTCATTCTCTATAAGACCCATTAATCTCCCAAATTTACATACTATAAAATTATCTTAAAATTAGCTTAGAACTGTGAAAGTGTATTTTTTGGCTATTTTGTTATTTATTTATTAGTTAGGGGTAGTTGAGTTATTAAGGCTAATTAGGATTTTAACTTTTATCCTATTTATACTTTGCAACTTGCGTTTATGTTTAAGTTTCATTTTGGTGAATAGAATAATATATTAGTTTTTGATTCTCTTTTCTATCATGGTATCGTAGTAAGGTTGAAATCCTAATCTTTGCCAGAAAGGTTCAACCACTGCCGGAGCCTTATCAACCTGCAATCTGATCTTCTCACCGACTTCCAACCGTTTGTTGCAAACTACCTTTCGTTGCTCCTTGTTGCAGCCGAAACCCTAAACACAAATCCTTATTGCAGATAAAAAAACCCCTTACCGAAAAACCATTGCTGATCATGAGCGACCATTGCCGACCACCCTTCGATCTTAACAACCCTCCCACGAGCCCCACCGACTAGATTTAAGCCTCAAAAGAACCAGATCTACAACCCGACCCAGTCGCCCTTTCCACCCCAAACCTTTGTCGGACCTCAGGCTTGCACTAACAGTCCCATCGGACACTCGCCAACCTCCGACGACCTTGTCAGGTCACCATTGACCACCGCCGGAGCCTCAGTAGCCAAATCAAGGCCTTGCGCAATGACCTTTATGTGCTCTGATTGGTCTTTGCTCAAACCCTAACTACCACAAACGACTTCGTCAGGCCTTCGCCTGACTATGACAAGCTCTTCAGGCCCTCGCCAAAGCTACAACGACCTCTTCGAAGCTTTGTTTCCTTTGATTCTTCAACTTTCCAACAGTTTTGTGCATCAAGGCACCTATTTCCGTTGATTTGTGTTTGGGTTTTCTCACTATATACTTCAGCCAGCACTTTAGATACTGTTTGGTTACTATTTTGTTGGTTTTTGTTGTTATTAGATGTCCAATTTCCTTGACAAGATTTTGGAATGAGGTTTAAACATGAGATCTTGAAACAAGCACTGATCTTGTTTTGTGGTACGTTTATTTGACCCACAAGGTTTTGATTCAAACCTACAATATTTCCTAAGTGCTCTTTCCCCTTCAGTAGTTTCAGATTATGTAGAACTCCTTTGGGGCCGTATCTCATGCATTTGTTATGACCACTATTCCTTCAAGTTAGCATGGTTCTTATTTCACCAGTATTATAGCCACTACTTGGATATTTGATTCTGGCTCCTCTCATCATATGACACCTGATTTATCGAGTCTCAATCATTGTGTTCCTTTCCCTTCTCCCATCACTATTTCGACCGCTAATGGTGCTTTCATGTAAGTTGTTTCTATCGGCTTTGTTGTCCCTTCCTTATCTTCTTTCTTATCTATTCGTAATGTCTTTTATATGCCACAATTGTCTATCAGTTTACTCTCCACTAGTTGGCTTTTGAATTCTAGTTTTAATATTCTGTTTTCTTCCTCTAGTTGTGTCGTTCAGAATCGGATGTTTAAGATGCAGGTTGGGAGTGGGTATCGGACTGGTGATTTATGTGTTGAAAAATTTGTACATTTCTCTAGACTCTTCCTCTGTATCCTTATCTTCTTTTTGTTTAGATCGGCACTCTTCCTCTTTTTATCTTTGGCATTTTAGGTTAGATCATTTTTCTAGTGATCACTTAAAACATTTAGTTCAATCTGGTCACTTGGGTAACATATCTGCTAGTCATATCACTAAGTAAAGTGATTGTTGTAAATTTGCAAAAATGTCAATTTTACCTTTTACTAAAAGTACTTTCCTTTTTACATCTTCTTTCTCTCTTGTTCATGCAGATCTGTGGGGTCCTTCCCCCATTGCAACTAAAGAAGGATCAGTGTATTATGTTTTTTTTTATTAATGATTATAGTCATTTTTGTTAGGTGTATCTCATGTCTCACAAATTTAATTTTTTTTGTATTTATCGCACATTTTATTCTATGATATTTAATGTTTTCTTCGCATTTTACCCTTAGGTATATAATTAATTTCTCACATACTCTCTGTTCTCAAACTTCCTCTCTCTGTCTCTACAATTCAATCATCCCCAAAAACAAATCCCATCTTCAATAATTAATGTACATATAACTCCGAAACCTCGAAAACAAATCCCATCTTCTGTAATCAAAGACAAAAACAAACCCTGAAAACAAGAATCATTCAAATCTCTTAAACCCTAAAGTCTACACACAAAAGAAAACACAAAAAAAAAGGAAAGCATTACCAAAAAGGGGACGACATCGTTGCTTGAGAGAGAATACTTAACACGTGAACTACCCACATAACCCCCAAATCCAACGGTTGTAGAACCCGACGGAAGAGCGACGCAGCCAGACTTCAACAAAATCAACGAACAAACAACCGGCTAAAGAGATTATGTCACACAATAACTGGGGTTGCAACTGGTCTCATGAGAATGGGCTCGAATGCGTTCAAACATGAAGCGAAAATCGGCAGAAAAACCCTCACACAAGCTCTCAATTGATAGTCCCCTCCTAACTCTCTCTCTCTCTCTCATAGCTTTTCATCAAATCCTCTAAGAATCACATGATTCCCCACTGGAGACCCCTTTTTCCTCTGTAAATCCAACAAAAAAACCCTAAAATCAATTTACTATGTTGATCGGTCAATGAAGAAAGTGGCCATCCTGCAAGAACTTTAGACTGAGGTAGACCCATATTCCCTTTGATCGAACCTCGAATTACGAAAAATTGATAGTGGGGATTCTTCAGGGGTATATATATATATATATATATATATATATATATATATATATAACACTTACATATAATGGTATATGTATATATACGCATCTGTGTGGGCATTCTAATGAAATTTATGTGCATGGACTGATATATGTATAACAATTCCATTTCTCGGTTGATTCTTTTGATCAAAGTTCCAATTAAAGGGTTAGTATGTGTGGATTTCGATTATTTCGTTCTGTTTCGTCAATTTGATGGTTGTTTCTCTAACTCTAAGAACATTCAGTTGTTTGTGGATGATGGGTTTTGAGATTTCTATTCTCACCTTCCGGTAAGAGAGAAGGGAGCGAAGGAGGTGGCATTAGTGGGGGTGGAGGTGCTCATGCGTGCGGTGGTAGTGAGGGTTTGAGATGGCGGTGTCGTGGGGGTTTGGAATGATGTTGCTGCCAGGGTTAGGATTGACTCTCAGAAAAGAAAAAAAAAAGACCAGTGAGTTTTTTCTCTCTTCTCCTATTGAGGGGTAGAATTGTAAAAATACACCTTCAGTTAATGCCGTTTAATTAAAAAAAAACTGATAGAAAAAGTTAATGTCATTTCAGATCCCTCGAAAAAAGTCTTTATATTTATTAGATACTTTAGGTAAATATATAATTTACCCTAAAAATTGTTTATCATAAATCTTCTGATAGTTACCCAAGGTACAAAATAATATGGTTCTATACCAATCCTATCTAAACAGCCAAAGAAATTTAAGTACCCATTAGTACGGCAACACGTGTCAAAGTGTCACGGGGCAACACTTTAGTGGCGTAGTGAAATTTTTCCCCGTGTGGTATTCGAACTCCACCTAGCCCGAATCTGCCTATTCATTGACAATTCGAGTATTTTCTGTCACCCGGTCTTCCCATTTCTTTTTTAAGGCCCATGCTTTATCATGCAAGAACAAACTCCCCTCACGGAAGTCTCATATAGCCAAGACGCCACCTAATGACTTGATGTCCCAAGTTGCAAACCGAATGGCGCAGTAGCTTCCTTGTACCAAACTCATCTTGAGTATGGCACTCGCCCAACTGTGGTCCTATACTCGTTAGGTAAGCAAGTACACATACGTGTTGACAATGATGCCCAACTTGGCTGACAAGCTTCTCAACGTGTAGCGGGTCGGTATAGCTCATCTCCGAAAGTCAATGGTGCCTCATTCCCTATGTGA
>JAOTRH010210081.1:0-10920 GCA_034768845.1 Heliamphora exappendiculata | reverse complement strand
ATTTTTTGAAAAATAATAATTTATTTTGATTAAATATTTTTTCATTTAATTAATTCAAAATTCGAAATTAATTTTCACATTTTTTCAAGATATCCAATTCAAAAAAACATCTTAAACGTGATATTCTGTAAAAAATAAAATATCTAGAGTTTATTATTTAATTAAAATTAATTAATTAAAAAAACTTAATTTTATTTTTTAGTACAAAATTTTTTAATTAAAATTGTATTAATTAAATTAATATGATAAATAAAACAGTTATGCAATCATTCACGCTGGTCATATATATATAAATACGATATGCATATATTTCAATTTTATGATCCAAGTAAAACACTGAAGTGTTTCAGTCTCCCTAAGAGAATCAGCTGTTTCAATCTACGTTCGCCTTTGATTTAATGTCATGATTTCATCAGACTTTTCTGATACTATCTGATATATACTAACATATCATATTAGTCCCGTATATATCAGAAAATCAACACAAAGCAATCCCGGGAGAGAGAAACCTTTGGACCACCGCTAGCCACCGCCGGCGCCGCCTTGCAGCCACCTTCAAGCGGCTTTTGCCATATCATCCGAGCTCCATTTTCGACGAGTTTTATATCGTTGCAAAGCTGTCGAAATGTGAAATTTTTTTGTCAAAATTTTTTCTAAAAACCTACTCAAAAAATAGCTGAAAAAACTATTTGAACCTAAAAAAAAACGCTGTTGTCCGCAACAGCACTGCGCAACCAACTTCTCGGGGCTTTTTCGACCTCTTCCCGAATTCGGTTCTTGACGTACTTTATATCAAAAAGAAAGCTTTTGAAAATTACTATTTTTCTATAAAAAATATCTTCTCAAAAAAATCCCCCAAAATTGTTGAAAATACTACCCAAAGCTGCTGCCGCCGCACCCAGCGCCGCCTTTAATTGTCAACTTTCTGAGGCTGTTCCGGTCTGATCAGAACTTCGTTTTCGACGTACTTTATATGAAAAGAAAGTTCTTAAAAAGTACTATTTTTTATTAAAAAATCTGCTAAAAAATAGCTCAAAAACTTATCAAAAAATTGCCTAGAAGCTGCAGCCGCAGGGCACCGCCACCGCTGGCCTGTTTGCCGCCTGTTTGCGTTGTGATTTAGGTCCAATTGTTTTTGGTTTTTAATAGTATTTTGAGGTATGTTTTACTACAATTTTATGCTTAAAAAACTTTTCAAAAAATAGTCCCAAAATGGCCCAAAAAATCATAAAAATTGCCGTTGAACCGTCGCTGGCAAAGCCGCCGGAACCGGACTATTTTGGTGATTTTTTCTTTCTGTTCTTAACTTGTTTTTTATGCTGTTTTTATTCATAAATACTGTAGAAAAATTCACTGGAAAAACCAGTTTAAAACCATTAAAAATTTATCACGATCGGTGGCTCGTTAAAATCCGAACCACCAATGGTGCTGCCTCCGTTCTTCGTGTTCATGGACATGCTCAACCTGTTCTTAAACAATCTTAACAGATATTTAAAAATATAAAGCTAGCTATTACATCGATCCTATGTCCCAAAAGCTTACATTCGATCTATCACGATTAACCCCCGTGATTAAAAAATATAATCATCATTCACAAACCATTCAATCAAACATTAATTATAAATGACGATCATAAAATTGGGATTAGAATGCCTGCTACCAATTGTTGGATTAGAATGGCTCTAATACATGAATGGCTCTGATACCAATTGTTGGAGGCATTATAAACGTAAACAAAAAACAAAAACAAAATGGCTCTTTTAGAATTGGTAGAATGGCTCTGCTACCAATTGTTGGATTAGAATGCTACCAATAACCGTAAACAAAAAACAAAATGACTTTGATACCAATTGTTGGAGGCAAGATTACCAAGATCTTTATTTTTGCAAACGATTAATGAAAAAAATTAACTGGATGGGCAATTACCAAAACAAGCTCCAAATAAAACTTTTGATGACGAACGGTCAAAATAAAACCCGTACATCCGAAGTTAATTTAGAAGAATACCTTTTTTCGGTCGAATTTTCAACTACGATTTGAATTTGAGTGGGATATAGTGTGGGCTATAATCCTCCGAGAACTTGTACCGACAGAACCAGAACAGCTTTAGTCTTAGAAGACAAGTTATGAAACTAGTTCACCCTACCCGCATATTTATAGGGCTACAGTAGGGACCTGGGGAATAATTATGCGTAAGACTTCAAGTGGAACACAGACACGTATCAGCGGTTTTCACAATTAAGCAAACCTCATAACGGTATCTACAATTATGGAAAACTAGCAACAGTTTTTGTCATTTTCATAAAATACTCAATTACAGTTCACACCATTAAAGAACTATAATTGCACTCTGACCTATAATCTCAAAACCATATAACATTGAGCTCCTGTTATTAAATGCTTACCATTTCTCCCAACGTTAAGATTCTCGATACCCGCCAATTAAATTTAATTATTGAAATTTAATTCAATTGACATCTTGGTATTCCTTAAACCCCTCCACTTAACTTATTTAACTGCCGAATAATTGAATCCACCTGTAGGGTTTAGCCTAGTCAAAACTTATAAGTTTCTTTAAGGGGGTATCATCAATCCCGATATTTCAAGACGTAGATTCCATCAATAATTAATATTTACTATATAAATAATACTTCTATCTAAGTCACCAGAAATATAGACCCATATAAAATCGCACCCTCTAATGAATCAAAATAACGAATATTAAATATACGCAAATCAATAATTATTTCAGGATTAAGAGGATAAGCATTGTTCATAATAAACTTGGGATGTGAATTAATTTATATAGTTAGTATAAAATTAATTATTCCAAATGTCCCGTTCAATACAAACAAAGTATACTAGCACAGAGAGTCGGAACAATAGACAACGCTATTATCTGTTCCTCGTAACCAAGATAGACCTACTACAACTTTGTGCTACAGTCGTATCAATGGTATGTCCATTTCTATCTAAACTGTGAACATAAAACTTATATTATGCAAGAATCTAAAATATGATCTTATGTGTGCAAGCTGTACTTTACACACTAGATTAAATACTATACAGAATATTAGATATCCATGCATAACAAAGAAATGATATATATACATTACTCATAAAGATTTTCATAAAATAAAAATTAATTTTATTAAAATAAAATTAAATACTAAAAATATAATTTTTAGTATACCAACCCTAACACAGCCAACTCAGATCCTTTCATGCCAGGAACCCAATCCAAGTTTGCTACTATCGCCGACGTACAAGCAATGTTCCAGCAAGAGGACGAAGAGACAATTTCCATCATTACCCAATTCGGATATCCAGCCACCTTATCCGTTGTATCTTTTAAGGGTGCCCTATCCCGAATGATACATTGCCCCAAAATTCATAAAGTTTAATGGTAAAAAGGGAAACGCTAGGGAGCACGTAGTTCGATTTGTCAAAACTTTGGAAGCCTATGGTGGGGACCATACATTGCGACTACGAGAGTTTTCCAAATCCTTAACGGATAGGGCGTACAGCTGGTATGTTAACCTACCGCTAGGGTCAGTTATCACCTGCGACGACATGGTTAACAAATTTCACCCCAAATTCTTCCAAGTACATGAAAAGGTAACAACACTCACCCTCGTCAGAGAGACACAGACTCGGAGATGACCTACTCGAGTACGTAAAAAGGTTTCAAGATCTAGCCGTTGAGTGTCATGATCCGGTCAGTGAAACCCACCTGGTGTAGATATGTGTTCAAGGGATTTTACGAGAGTACCGCGCACATCTTATCTACCTAAACTTGCCCACGTTCTTAGCTCTGATCGAAGCAGCTTGAAACCACCGTAATACCATCAAGCTACCTACTAAGCCAGTCTCCTTCCGTAGTGATTGGGCCCATGCTTCTATAGCTCCTGGCGGGCAAAAAAGAGAAAGAGAGGAAGAAGTGATGACCGAAATAAAAGGTGGCGGGACAATGATACACCACCATACCCCTGTAGTATTGAGATGGTAAAGAAGCTAGTCAAAGAGTACATAGCTGATAAAGAGCTGACCCTCCCGCCAATAGACACCTCCCATCCAAAAAAGATAGAGAAAGACCGAACTACTGTGTCTTTCACAAAACCACCTCACTCTCCACGGAGAGGTGTTTTACACTCAAAGCGATTTTAAGAAGGAAGATGGCTGAGAAATAGCTACGGTTCACTGATGAGGAAGATACAAATATTTGGAAGAAGCCATTCCCCGAGCATGACAGAGAGGTTAATATGACGATGGGACATGACGAAGTACATGAGGTGGCAGATTGCAGGGGTATACAAGATTTAGTTGAAGCACTATAGGAATCACCCAAGTTCAAATGGTTCTATGACCAACTTGGATTCACGGCCAAACACACGAAAGGAAGTGACCGAGGCAATCATGCGTGTAGTTGAAGCTCATGACTCGAGGTGCACGGCCTCGAAAGGAGTATTTTGAAAAGTAGCCACAAACTCACCAAACGCAATAGTATTCACTGATTGCGATTGAAGGTACCCATTTCCTCATAATCGACTTTTATATATTACTGGTGTCATAAACGGGGTATCGTTTAGATGCATATTTTTAGATAGTGGGGCTTCAATCAATATCATGCCCAGAAAAACATTCAAAAGATTAGGGATCTTAGAAGACAAAATAGTCAGTCAATCGATAGCAGTAACTGGTTTTGGATGAGAGAGAAAGAAAATCCCAGGGTATATCACAGTGAACCTCGAGCTGTAGGGGATCTACATGCCTGTCAAGTTCCACTTCATCGATGCGAACTCGAGCTACCACGTTATCCTAGGGAGATCTTGGATGCACAGGTATGGTGCCGTACCCTTCAGTTATCATTAATGTGTAAAATTTCGTTGGTAGGAAAAATAAGTCACCATGGGAGCCACTCAAAAACTGTTTCATTATGGAGAGGCACATCTCATGGATGCTATATTCTTCGAAAAATTGTCGAAAAACAAAGCGATCACTGACAGGGCAGAACCGATCAAAATACCAAAGTGGAAAGAATTGAGCAAAGAAAAAATGGAGACAGGTTCGAGCAGCAAGGCACGTACGTCAAAGTTAGAGTCACCGGTGAAGCTGGTGAAGGTCAGAAAAGGGGAGATACATATAAATAGGGGGTTCATAACAGATCCCGCAAGACCTTGTCGTCCAAGCCTACCAATGAAGAACTCCGGGTCATTAGGGGGCACTTAAGCCATCTCCACCTTCAATTCTTGTCGTGCACGGGCAAGTTCAGACTCGGCAGCTGCCAAGGCGAGTTTGGCGTCAGATATCTGCTGGGTTGCTAAGCTCATTGAATGCTCTCTCTCATGAACTCGAGCCAAGGCCTCAGAACGGCGAAGCGAAGAACAGGCCAACTCAAGTTCGGCACGCAACCAGGAAAGGTCCAATTTCACGAACTCCAAATCGTTAAGAGTGTTGAAAGTCGCTTTCAACCTAGCATGGTCCAGCTTCTTTACTAAAAAGTTCGATAACTGATGAACTAAAGAGCTTAACATATGGAGATTAAAGCTCGATAGCGCAAGGCTTCTTAAGCCAAAGTCGACAAAAGTTGAAGGGTAGTGAGTGTGGATGGTCTCTAAAATCTGAAGATCTGATGAGTGAACTTTATGACCAAGAAAGTTGGTCGAGATCTCGTCAACATGATTGGGTCCCTCTAGGGAATCCTGCTTGGGTAGCAGAACGACCCCCACTGTGGCCTCCACTCTTGGCCTGGGTTGAGCTAGCGCAACATCAGGATCCTCCTCTCGCCGGTCGAGCTCCTTTGTGTCCGAGTGCCTCACGGTGTGTCCTTTGGCATAAGACTCCTCTGCCTCGGGAAGCTAAAAGTTTAGTAGGGAGTCTATGCGCGCGGGTGCTTCCATCCGAGTAACTTCTCCTACTTTCGCTTTGGTACCAAGTTGGGCTAACTTAGCAATAGCCTTATCAACCGAGGTATCGAAACCAGAGCCAGGTAGGGGAAGAGCTGCTGCGGGGCCTGATGAAGGGGGAGTGGAGCTATCTTTTTTAGGAGAATTTGTTGATCTAACTTGTTCTTTGACCGGCTCGAGGGAAGGTCTAACCAAGCGCCTCCGTCGGGGAAATGACAAGCGAGCTAGGGGGATATAATCATTTGACTCGTCCTTAGAATCCAGCAAGCTAAGAGAAGGAGATTGATGCAAGGGGGCAGGGCCAAACCCTAAGAAAAAAAAATGATGCATAAAGGGCTGAGGGGATGAAAAGGCAAGTGTTTATATAGGAACCCACGAAAAAAAAGAGACATACCCGGCGTAAGCGCTTAAAAAGGCTCGCAAAAACTGAGGAAGGACCTGCCTCCTCGGGAAGACAATATGTGGCGGTAGCACCAGCCCCAGTATGCTTAGCTCGACGTGCGGCTTGAACCATAGACCGAGTCACTCGGCCCTTAGTGACCCGTAATGGCTGAGCAACAATGATGCCAGGAGGAGCAACGCCACTCTCCGCGGCTAGGACGGCATACTTGCTATGAGTCCCCCTTAAGTTTCTCTTTGTAGGTAAGCGGCAGGAGGTGATGGCCTTCAGTAGAGGCACGGCAACTGAGACCACAAGTTCGGTCACAGGGAAGCAAACAAATGAATCTAAGTTATTACGCCAATAGGTAATGTGGCTTGGTGTGGGGCGTCCAACTCGACCATGAGAGGGCAACTCGATTGATGGGACAACAAAGGGAAGAACCAAGCCTCCTCGAAGAAAAGGCTCAAAGCTTTCTAAAAAAGAAAGAGTTCGAAAGGGGTGAGAGGGCGATGAAAGGTCAGGGGAATGAAAGGTCGAGCCCATGCCGTCTTTTGTGATAAAAGGAATGTAACTAGGAAAGAGCATGTAAATCATAGTCAAGTGCACGCTCTGAATGGCAATAGCTGTCTCCAGGTCAAGAACTTCTAGAGAGTTAAAATAAATGTTGGGGACGGTTACCCCACGACGAATCATTGTGTAAAGACGAGCTCTGAAGAAGTTAGAGCTATGAAAAAAAGACATGATATTTTTAGAAGTACTCAGCCCATCCCATCAAAGTATCAAAGGAGCGGTGCAAGCTATCTCCTTTTCAACGATGAGGTCGTCTGGGCCAACCCTACAAACCTTCTTCTTCAAAGGGAGACTACGAGGCTAAAGAGCAAAATCTGAAAAGCACTGCTTGTAAGAAGGATGAAGAGAGGAAGGTGGCAACATCATACCAACCTACAGAACGCTCCATCTCTAGCTTTACGAGATCGAGTCGGCGATATAGTGTGTCGAGGAAGAGTCAGGCAAGTGGAACTTCATCGCCTCGGGCCAGCCGAACTGCTAAGGGAAACACTAAGGGGCTGACACTATCAACAGGAACCCCAGGAATAACGAAGGTAGATAAGAATAAGGAGATGAAAGCATGAAGAAATAGTTCCCCCTATAATAGTCGTCGGGGAATTCCACTCGATCCTCCTCCGTGTACTTTGGCTGTACATCCTTGAAGAAGAGGCGAATCCATGAAGCATAAGTCGACTTGGTGTTAGGGCACCGGGTGAGAAGCGTGACCCCGTCGTCATTAAAGTAACTCCCGTAGTTACCCGAGCGAGTGAGGCACGAGCGTAACTCGGCCCCCATAGCAGTATCAGCCTCTGACAAATGATCTAGGTCGAAGGCAGTTTGTCCACGAACAAGGAGGTGCAAAAGGATATAGACATCCTTAAGTGTAGGCGTCCACTCACCCCATGGGGTAATGAAGGTATGGGAGTCGACACTCCAGTGCGAAATAAGGGCTTATAAGCTACCAGTGCTTCAACGTAGACTAAGAGTTTGAGAAATAACAATAGCAAAAAGGAGGCCTGCATGATCCACAAGCCCACGATAATTATCACCATTTATCATTTCATCGACCCATTCGAACCATCCGTGGGCCGGGCCAGAAGGAGTTTTAAACTATAGAAAAGAAAAGGGGTTGTCGCCCCGCTCAATTTGGAAACGAGCGATGGAAGTAGGTGTAATCATCTCCGCCCCTGTTAGGTCAGTATCAGGTGCCAATAGAAGAGGGTGATCAACAACAAGAGTAGCAGGGGAAAGACGGTCTATGGCTCGCCAGCAAGAATCTCCCTTTCCTCCAAGAGAAGGGGCGGATTGCCATTCTGTGGCAGGTGGGACAGAGCGAGCCATAGCCAGGGATGGGCGGCCATAGGTGCTGATATGAAGAAAAGATTGAAGAGGAAGAAGAGATTGAGAGGCTCTAAAAAAGGTAAAAAAAGAAGTGGGACCCAAAGCACTATTTAAAGGGCGAAAGATGAATGCGAAAGGGCGAGGTACATTGAATACACCAACTCAAAGGAACCGAAGCGACGCAATAGCTAGAAGTTAGGTGCACGCGCGCGAGTTGGCGCGTGTATCGCACACGCAAAAAAAAGAAGTGAAGTCGAGCAACTTGCGCGCGTGCAGGGGACAAAAATGTGGATAACTGCTATCATGAGAATACTGAGATTTGGGCGTATCTTAACCTCAAATCACTCGAGTATGCAGCTCAATACCATTAGGGACTATGTATCTAGATGAGTGAGGAATGTCGAACTCAAGCTACTAACCTTTCAGTAGATCGGATAACCAACTTTATGTCAGTACTTCAGGTTGTAAGCACTTAGGAGAGTCGAGCAACTCGACCCCTAGGTACAGGTTGTTGTAGCAAAGCTATCGAATGATTTGAAATAGCACAAGCAACTTGAGGATCGAATAACTAGGGGTTGATTGGCTCGACTTGTGTATAGCTTGGCTAGTCGAGTAAACCAAAGATACAAGTGGCTTGGCTAATAGACTCGGATGACCCAAGGTTGGGATGGCTGGCAAGCCCGAGCAATTCAATAGGCTCTCTAAAGGACTTAATCATTTCATATGGGAAATCGAACCACTAAAGTACCAACAGCTCAGGTGTCCGAACAACTATATAAAAGACTACATAGTATTTCATCTTACAGACTATGAAATATAGCTCTTATTACAAACAAATACATTCCACAGCACAGACTATGAAGCATAGCATAGACTATGACAGTAGCTCTGACTACTTGACTATACTCCCATGGCACAGACCATGAAGACAGCACAGACTGTAACATAGCTCTGACTATCTATATATCAAGACATAGCACCGACTATGTGGTTCAGCACATATTGAACAGTTAAGTTATAGCATAGACTATATGAATATAGATTCCTCTAAGAATCGAGAGACTGTCCCAGAGACAATGAAGATAATGGCAGTACAGTCCCGCACGGGACGTTGGAAGACACGTGGTTAGGTGGCAAAGTAAAGGATTTGTCGGACTATGGAACTCTCCCACTCGAGTCACTCGAGTGACCCCTCGAGTCACTCGACCTGAGTTGGTCGGGTATTATACCAAAGTGGGTCGGATACCCACAGGACACTTGTTGGCCGACCTAGTTGAGTTGGAATAGAATACTACCTAGTCGATTGTTGGATAGAATCCTTTGATTCCCCGATATCACCTTTCTTGATCTAATTATATCTCTTAAAGAATCCTATTCCAATTCTAACATAACTCTTCAGAGTATTATAAATAGGAGGGATAGTGATGCTTTCGGGATATTCAGATTTTGATAGCCAGCTACCTCATTCATAGTGCTAATATTCCATCATCAATTAGTCTCTCCTTCATCCACCCTTATCTCTTTCCGTTACGTGCTTCTAATCACTTTGCATATTTCATCTATCAGTTATTCTTTAATTATTCATTCTAAAAGAACCCCTACAGTTTATATTATTATAAGTTTATTAATTTGTTATAAATTTTAAGTTTAATAATTAAATACAGGAAATATAAACAATTGAATTAATAATATATAATATAAATTTTATTAATAAAAAATTAAATATTTATAATTATATTATATTTTACACATTATAATTGTATTATACATTTTCAAATGGGCAGACTTTGGAACATGTTCGGGGTTTTGGATCTCGGGCCGGCGTGGCCCGGCCGCGGGCTTTGGGAGGAGGCCAAGCCCGAGGATGAGGGCACGGGGTTAGGCTGGACTCGAAACTTGGCCAGACCGAACTGGGGCCGCGCAAGCCGTTCGGCGTGCCGCAGGATGTTTTTACATCCCTAGTCTGGAGGCGAGCACAGCTACCGTTCCACACAGCGGACGGATCGCAACAAGTATATTTACAACCAACTTACAATTTCGTGCTTTCTTTAGATTGGTACGGAAGAGGCCAAGGAGGGAGAAGGAAACAGAGGGAGAGATGAACGGCGGAGTGGGAAATGAAGAGAAGGGCTTGATATGGAAGCTTCCGGAGCTAAAGTCGAAGCAATTGGGAAAGTTGGGACCTGCCTTTGGCATCGGCGCCGGCTGTGGTTTTGGCCTCGGCATCGGCCTCATCGGAGGTATGTACATATTCCCATCATTCCTCATTTAAAACACAGCTCGTCTGTAGTAGCAATCCAACACCACCATTTGAAGGGAGGAGGAATTTTGTTCCCTGGAGTGGGTGGGTAATGGGTTATCATGTAACGAATGGTTTCCCAACATTTCTCAATGTTTTTTCTCGTTCCAGTTTCAAGGAAATAGAGAAAATGGCTATTGCTATGTTTACTCCATGGTAACAGTTGAGAAGAGTTTTCTTATTTTTATTTTTTCCATTTTCCACTCTGTTGTTAATACATTAGCTTTTGATATTTTTATTAGTGCAATTGTTTTTAACGAGGGTGTTTCGCGTAACTGAAATACAGTCTCTGGCAGTGAAATATGTGTGCCGAAAGAACATAAATTTTGTTAAGGAGTGGGAAACTGCTCGTCCATATTAATTAAAATAAGCTTATGTTTATTAGCAGTTAAATGGTAAGTACAATCAACTATTCATCTCAACAAAGCTCATTGCATTACTTA
>JAOTRH010210070.1:0-10921 GCA_034768845.1 Heliamphora exappendiculata | reverse complement strand
TTGTGGATATGTTTAATACATTGAGAGAATAAAATTAATTTAAGCAAATTACAATTATAAGACTAAGCAGTTTTATTAGATTTTTAGCGGCGGTTTATTACCCTCACTAATATTACCGGCAAATACTATACTTATAACTACATTATTAGCGATATTTACAAATCGTCGATATTTTACACACAATTCGTGGTATAAAGTAATCGCCACAAAAAGTTTACATTAGCGGCGGTAATAGACCGTCACTTATAAAAAATATTACCGTCACATGAGACTAACTGCGGTTAATATAAATGAAACGTCGATTATATTCCCGACGGTTGTTTATCGCCGTGCAAATCGCCGTATATATTAAATGGTGATGATGAACCGCCATCTTATTATTCCCGACACATGCATAGACAGCGGTTTAAAATTTTATCGTTCAACCGCCGTTATTACTTTTAGCGGCGGTTTGGCTACTATATACGGCGATTTTTTAGCGCCGTTATATTGTCATTTGGCGTAGTGATTATTGTGTTATACAGGTTTTTTGTGTATGATTGGCGAAAAAAGTATTATAGTTTAATTATGAGAGCTTTGTTACTGGTTTATTTTTAGCGATGAAAATGAATTTTGTCGCAGAAGACATACTGTGCTTCTAGTGATTTTATAGCGGCGAATGTTTTGTTGGCAAAAGTGGCCATTACCGACGAATAGAAGCATCAGCGACGGCTGCTCTGTATCTGAGGATAGGTCATTGGCGATGAAAATGCCTTGTTGTTGATTGGTTACCATTAGCGACGACTGGCTTTGTTGGCGAAGAGACATCATTGCCGATGAATTTGGCTTATCGTGGATAATTACCATTAGCGACGAATGCATTAGTAGGGAAAGGTAGGTCATTACCGACGATTCTGTCGTCGGTAAAGATTGATCTTTCGGCGACGACTCAAAATCGTTGCGGTAGATCTTCTCAGACCAGGGTTCTGTGACAAGTTGGCGACAAAATTGAAATCGTCGCAAAATGTTTTTGGCGACGGAATAAATGTTTTTAGCGACAACTATGTTCGTCGCTGTTGATATTTTTTCTTGTAGTGTTCTCGAGGCGAATTCTTCGGCGGGCCGGATTTTAATCTTTATGCCTAGGCCCAACAATAATACTATTCGGGCTTATTTAGGTTGCCCAAAAATTGAGTTTGAGTCGGGCTTTAGCCCAATGGGTCAGGTAGACTTAGGCCAAGTAACCGACCAATGGGTAAAATAGTAGCACTTAATTAGGAACCCTATATTTATTTATTTATTTATAAAAATTTATACATACCAAAAATATAGATTTGAAGATGGCATAGTCAACAATTACGTCAAATGGGAAAATTTTTTAAAATTGACCTTATAAGCACTTTTGGTGTACACTTTTAACAGTTAAAATAAACAATAGTGGTGTTTGGGATATTAAAACTGATAACTTATAGATTATAGCTTGTAGTAAAAATTGTGGCTATTTGGTAAATATTACAGCTAGTAGCTAAAATAAAAAAAATAATTATAAATTGTAATAGAAGTTGGAAGTGTTTGAAAAATTTTATAACTTATAACTAAAATTAGTAGTAGAAAGTTAAAATCTACTAATAATAACTTTGCCAAACACCCTCAATATATGACTTTAATTTTTAATCAAAGTAGCATTATAAACTCTGATCTACTATATATGAGGTTTTGTTTGGGTGTAGCAAGTAAAATTAGATAAAAAGTCACTTTGATGTAACAAGACTTTAAGCTAAAAAATTGAACTTAAAAGGTTTAAAAGGTTAGCCTATGATCATTGGGTTTAACGAATTAAAGCTTGAGCATTGAATTTCATAGCTCAAGGGTTAGGCTTATCTCTATTTTTTAAAGGATCCAATAAGAATTTAGGTGCTTGATAATTCACTTAAATAAAAAAAGCAATCAAACACATACCAAACTAATAAACAAATAAACAAGTAATTTTTTTAATTGTTATTTCGTGAATTTAAAATTAATTTATATTTATTTATAATTTTGCAACTATATATATACACACGAGATCTTCAAATTATTTATTATTCATTCACGATTTTAAATTATTAATTTCCTCTTTATTTATGTTTCGTAATTTATTTACATTATTTTATTTATTTAACTTTTTTATTTAAAAAAAAAATTAAATTCTTACAGAAGATGTATAAATATTTATACTTATGAGTGTATTAATCCATAAGTTTGTGCACTTATTAGGTTTCTTAAAACATATTTGTTTATTATTTCACAAATAACAAAATACATAACACATTATGAGAAAAAAAATCCAAGTATAAGACTTTTAAAAATACATTGAAGAGGCGAGGTGAGATGACAACAACTAGACGATGGTGAAAATTAATAAGTGCACCAATTGGCGCGACAACGATAAACGATTTTATTGCTCTTATTTTAGATAGACTTAAATAAATACCTTTAAAAATTGCAATTAAAAATGTCATACTCCAAGAAAATATGACAAATCTAAATGTCAATATTTCTTGGAACAAGTTTAGTTGTACTCTAACTTCATAATTCATCACTTTTTGTTGGTATTTTATTTTACATGTAAAGATGTGTCATTTAGTAATTTGAATAGAATATTACTCCAAAAATATTGAATAATTGCTCCATATTGTGATGTTTCGATGTCTTGATGTTTTGATTTTTAAATATATTTTTATGATTAAAATTACATATTTTATAATTTTAATATATTTATTATTTATATAAAAATAAAATTTACCAAATATTTATATAAGCAGGCTTTATGAAACATATTTTCTAGTTATTCTTAAAAGAGAAATTTAAAGATTAGTCCCTTTTTAGGGTATCATAAGAGATTTAGTCTCATAACTTTTTTTTAATAAATTTAGTCCTTTATCATTTAAAGTATATCCTTTCCATTTTTTAATTTACCCCCATTTTCTAAAATTTCTCTCTCTCTCTCTCTCTCTAAATCTTCTAACCTTTCCATTACCAAATCCTGAGAGAGAGAAATCTCTCAAATCTTCCAACCCTTCAATTACTTAATTCTGAGAAAGAGAAAATCTCTCTCTCTTTAAATCTTTCAACTCTTACATTACCAAACCTGAGAGAGAGAAATCTCTCTCTCTAAATCTTTCAACCCTTCCACTACTGAATCCTGAGAAAGAGAAAATCTCTCTCTCTCTCTCTCTCTCTAAGTCTTTCAACTCTTCAATTACCAAATCTTGAGAGAGAGAGAGAGATATGACATAGAGATAGAAAGAAATAACACCGGTGATGGCATCGCCGGTGGCTGGCGACTGGTAGTGTAGTGGCAGTGGTGGTGTCAGTACAGCGAGAGAGGGGGAGGGGAGAGTATATATAAAATATATAGATATAAACAAAGAGAGAGAGAGATGAGAAAGAGAGTGAGAGAGATCGAGAAAGAGGAGGAGAGTTCGGCGGCAAAACGATGGCGATGTGCAGGGACAAGGTTGCCAGCGGCGACGACTGGAGTGGAAGGCGGTGGCGGTGACGGCCACCGGAGGTGGCAATGGGTGAGAGCTGCGGCGTCGGGTTGATGCACCTGTGCGTGCCGCTACCTTCCTTCTTTTCTTTTTTTCTTTTTCTCTAACTTTCTCAGTTTACTTTTTTTAATGTCTAATTTACAGAATCCTGACGATTCGGCGACGATAATTGTATCAGTGATCATATTCTCTACATGATCGATGTGCAACTGATATAATTATCAGATGCAAATTCTGTGTTCAACAATTTTTAAAATACTTATCTGTTGAACACTGATACAATTATCAGTTGCATGCTATTGTTAAATGCACACAACTCTCCTAAACCACTGATATATTTTATCAATTTAAAAATATGTTATAAAAAGATTGCAACGAATATTTAATATTGATAAATATATCAGTAGCATATACGTAGTGAACTGGAGTTGAAATATATCAGTGGCTTATATTTTTTATAAAAGCATTTTCACTAACCATTGATAAATGTATCAGTTGTCACATTTGATTGCGATGAGTTGAAATTTTATATCAAAACTAATGATCTTGTGGATTTAAAAATGTATCAGATTTATGTGTATAATGAAATAGTTTTAAAAATATATCGTTTCTTTGATTTAAGGGACACGTTAGTTTTGAAAAATATTTAGAAAGATTTCAAATTAATATATATATATATATATATATATATATATAGATGTTGCTTGATTTAAGAGTTGTGCAAAAAATAGAATATTGAGAGTATTTTCGTCAGTTAGTTATTGTATGAAACTGAATCTGTAGAAAAAAAAGTTATAGGACTAAAACTCTGTTATCAGTTGATAATAGGTAATTTACTTAAATTATTTTTTTAAAATTATACTTGTTATTTATTAGTAAACAAATATAATCTAGCCAAAAAATTATCAATCTGAAATTAATTAATTTATTTTATATAAATAACCCACTTAATAAATCTTACATCTATTCGGATCCAAGCCCTTAAATAAACAAAGCATGCACCCTGGACTGAACCTCGTCTATCTAAGTTTATGAGATTATACTTTTACGCTACTCTAAAGTTTAAGGAAGTTCAATTTTTATGTGCTATTTTCTAGTTATTTTTAAAATTATACTTATTATTTATTAGTAAACAAATATAATCTAGCCAAAAAATTATCAATCTAAAACTAATTTAATTTTTTATATAAATAACCCACTTAATAAATCTTACATTTATTCAGATTTGAACCCTTAAATAAACAAAACACGCACTTTAGACTGAACCGTCGCTTATACAAGTTTCTTAAATAAACAAAACACGCACCCTAGACTAGACCGCGTGACCCCACCTATCGAAATTTATAAGATTTAGACGATTTTAGGCTTCTCTAATGTTCAAAGAAGTTCAATTCTTATGAGCTAGTTTAAGAATTATTTACTTGTATAAATTATTAGGAGTATCATTTATGTAAAAAATTAGACTACTTAAATAACGATAATAATATTAATTTGAATATTTTTATCTTAAATAAATTAGTTGATCTATTCTAAAAAGGAAATGGGTCCTTGTTGTGAGTAATTTATAGCAGAAGGAGTTGTGGCCTCTAAAATATTTTATTTAAAATTTTAAAATTTAATTAAAATTATTAATTATGTTGAAATCGTCAAATAGTTATCTCTATAAAAAATTAAGTCAATCGGACATCATTATTTATGTGATCAGAGTATGTTTGTTTTAAAATATTAATTAACTTAATAATATTTTGAGAATAAACTGTCAAATAAATATATTTGGATCATATGATTAAAATATTTGATTGATCTGATTTTTTACAGAGATTATTTAAACTAAATTTTAACATAATAAATGATTTAAACTAAATTTTAA
The DNA here is from genome assembly GCA_034768845.1 of Heliamphora exappendiculata. Classification (NCBI taxonomy): domain Eukaryota; kingdom Viridiplantae; phylum Streptophyta; class Magnoliopsida; order Ericales; family Sarraceniaceae; genus Heliamphora; species Heliamphora exappendiculata. Next base: position 5,539 of record JAOTRH010210070.1, on the reverse strand, counting down.
AATCCCAAATAAAATTTTTAAAAGTTACAGCTCCAGAATTACAGCTGGGACCCTCTTACTTCTAGAAACTATATTACCATTCAAATAAATGTGGTAAAATACTGCAACTATTAATACTCAATCACTTTGAATGTTCTAATAAATAATCTTCCTAACAAACTCTATCAAATGAACATTTAAAAGTTCTGAGATAGTCTTGAAATGACCTACAATAATTCAATTTTAGGATAAATTTCCAACTTTAAACTTTAGACAAGGCCTGTTTGGGATAAATTTCATAATTTTTTGCTTTTTTTTGTTCCCTTTTGAATTTTTTTCTTCTTTTGATTATTTTTTCTTATTTTCTCAAATCGTCTTCATAAAATAAATCAAAAAAGTAAAAAATATTTTGATAGAAAGATTAAAAACGAAAATAAGCAACATTAAATTTGATTTATTAGTGTATTTTGACTTAATTTTTTGTTTTTTTTATTTATTTTTATATTTTAATTAAAAAAATTATTTTTTTGACTCATCAAAAAATCAAAAAATATAATAATTTGACTAAATAATATAAAATAAGTCAAATAAAATATTTTTGTGTAGGGGCAGTGTTTGACATTACTGAAACTAGTAGCTTGTAGATTGTAGTTTATAGTAGAAGTTATTAGTGTATTTTGACTTAATATTTTGTTTTTTTTGAAATTTTTTATATTTTAAATAAATTTTTTTACTTTTTTAGCTCATTTAAAAGTCAAAAAATATAATAATTTGACTAAATATTATAAAATAAATCAAATAAAATTTTTCCGTATAAAGATAGTGTTTGGTATTGCTGAAACTAGTAATTTATAAATTATAACTTATAATAAAAATTATAAATATTTGATAAATATGAAAAAATACTATAACTATTAATACTCAATCACTTTGAATGTTCTAATAAATAATCATCCTATCAAACTCTATCAAATGAACATTTAAAAGTTCTGAGATAATCTTGAAATGACCTACAATAATTCAATTTTAGGATAAATTTCCAACTTTAAACTTTAGACAAGGCCTGTTTGGGATAAATTTCATAATTTTTTGCTTTTTTTTTGTTTGCTTTAGAATTTTTTTCTTCTTTTGATTAATTTTTCTTACTTTTTTAAACTGTCTTGATAAAATAAATCAAAAAAGTAAAAAATATTTTGATTAAAAGATTAAAAACGAAAAGAAAGCAACATTAAATTTGTATTATTAGTGTATTTTGACTTAATTTTTTGTCATTTTTGAATTTTTTTATATTTTGATTAAATTTTTTTTATTTTTTTGACTCATATAAAAATCGAAAAATATAATAATTTGACTAAATAATATAAAATAAGTCAAATAAAAAATTTTCATATAAGGATGGTGTTTGGCATTGCTAAAATTAGTAACTTATAGCAGAAGTTGTAAGTGTTTGGTAAATATTATAGATTGTAACTAAAATAAAAAGAAAAATTAGTTATAATATGTAACAAAAATTATAGATATTTAAAATATATATATATAACTTATAACTAAAATTAGTAACAAAAAAATTAAAAATTAAGGATTCGATTGACAACAAATTTAAAAGCTAACTTTTTTTTTTGCATTTTTAGTGAAAAAGTTAAATTGAGTTTAAAGTATTAAATTTGACTTATAAGTGTATTTTGACTTAATTTTTTGTCTTTTTTGAATTTTTTTATATTATGATTAAAAAAATTTATTTTTTTGGCTCATCTAAAAATCGAAAAATATAATAATTTCACTAAATAATATAAAATAAGTCAAATAAAATTTTTTCGTATAAGGTTGGTATTTGGCATTACTGAAACTAGTAACATGTAGATTGCAATTTATAGCAGAAGTTGTGAGTGTTTGGTAAATATTATAAATTATAACTAAAATAAAAGGAAAAAATAGTTATAATTTGTAACAAAAATGGTAGATATTTTAAAATATATATATAACTTATAATTAAAATTAGTAATTAAAAAACTAAAAATTAAGGGCCCGATTGACAAATAACTTAAAAGCTAGTTTTTTTTTTTCCATTTTTAGCAAAAAAGCTAAATTGGGTTAAAAGTATTATTTGGTAACTTAATTTTTAAGTTAGTTTTTTTGAAATTTATTGTTTAGGTAAAAAATTAATTTTTTTATTTTTTATTTGAATTAGACAATTTTATCCTTTTATATATTTGATATTAACGATTATATGTAATTAATAGTGTTAGTAAATAAGTTATAAATAAGTAATATTATTTAATTTTAAAAAATAGTGTGAGTTTGAATAGAATATTATGAAAGTTTGTATTTTGATTTAATTTTTTAGATTATTAGGTTTTTTACTTTTTTTTTCCAAAAGGCAATCTTAATTTTTTAGTATTTTTAATCAAAAAGTCAAAAAATTAATTTGCCAATCAGGGCCTAACACTTAGGCACTGTTTTATATGATTTTTTTTTATCTTTTAGTGAAATTTTTTTATTTTAGTTTAAACAATGATATTTTTTTAGATTTATCTCATTATAAGAAATTAAAAAAATTAAAAAAAATCAAAAAAATTAAAAAAAAGTTCAGATAAAACTAAAAAAACCACTTTAAGACTTCTATGTAATTTTTTCGTTTTTATTGAATTTTTTTGAATTTTTTTTAAAAATTACTATACTATTTTATTAGTTTTTCATGATAAATTGAAAAATTAAAAAAATTAATCCAAAAAATTAAAAAAATTATAAAAGACTAAAAAAATAAAAAATAAAAAAGCCACAGAAATAGCTAATCCAAACAGAGAATTTTGCGAAACAATCCCAATAAGTAGTAACCTGAGATGGGTTCCAACGTACAAATAGTGGAAAATCCGACAAACAAGAACCTGGACGCCTTCGCGTCCAAGTTCGCTCTCATCCAAATTACTTCTTCCAAAGCTTCTCTCTCGTCTTCGGATCTCCACCTTCCGCCATTGAAGCGACCTTCACCTCCGAATTTCTCTTTATCAGCCCTGTTCTACGCAAAGAAAGAAAGACACCCAATTCGTTTTAGAGAGAGAAAGTGAAGCTTTTTGGAGAGAGAGAGAGAGAGAGGAAGAAAGAGATGAAGGGGAGTTTGAAGAGCATCTGCACAAAAAAGGGAGAGAAACAAGAACCTTATCATGTTGTTCACAAGCTTCCTCCTGGCGACAGCCCATACGTTCGAGCCAAACACGTCCAGGTGCAAATATATAAATATATAATGCATAAACATATATACGTTTATATAGATCAAACGATGCGATTATGTTGTGTTTAGTTTTCATATAGATCTTTACTGATTTTTTTAGGTTTTCATTTACGAATCATTAATATTGGTGAATCATTCTGAATAACTCGTGCGAATTTGTTCTGTATCGTCTGGGAGAAAGAAGAAGAAGAAGAATATGATGAAGAAATCAAATGAAGTATAGATCTTTACTGATTTTTAGGTTTTCATTTGCAAATCATTATATTGGTGAATCATTATGAATAACTCGTTGTGTGAATTTATTCTGCGTTGTCAAACGATACAGGAGAAAGAAAAAGATGATGAAATTAAACGAAGTAAATAAGACGATGAAATCAAATGAATTTAGTATGAGTTGTGGACCGTCGATTTGGTGGACAGATTTTGGGGTAATGATTTGATGAGCTGATGGGTTGATCTTGGCCGTTGAATCTGACAAGAAATTATATGATCTCTCTTATTAATTTCTTTTCTTGAGGAATTGTCAGTAATTTGGCAGGTTATGAGTACCGTTATTCTGTGTCATCGCTGACTCGGGAGTAACTCGGTGGAGTGGTAGTTCTGCTCTGGGTCGGTTGACTCAAGGAGAGAAGGCCCGCATTTTAGGGTCCCATTTGTTTTGTTTTGTTTTTAAACCATTCTGTGTGGATAATAAGTTGGTTATCAAGAAGAAGACAAAAAAATTGAAAGAAAAAGATAATAAGAAAGAAACCCTATGTAATGAATATGAATTGTTTTTGCAAAATTACGGTTATAATAGTAACTAGCAAATTATCAAATCGAGATACGTGTCGTGTATCGTTTTTTTATTTTTTCAAATCGTGTATTGTATCGTATCGAGTATCGTAAAATATTTGACATAAATAGGTCAAAAAATATGTATATTTGATATAATACAAACATATTACAAGAATAAACTATTAAATAATATTAATTAATAAAATTATAAAAATATGGTTCTCAAAAATAAAAATATGCGTTAATCAATACTTAATACATCTAAAATACAATAAGAAATATCACAAGTAAATGTACTATTATAATCTAAATCGGATTTTATTGTATATATTATGTTCTTTTTATTATTTTACCTTATCATTTGAGTTTAAAATTTTAATATATAATTTTTAAGTTCTTAACTACTTAATTCATAAGATAAAATTATACCAATATTAGTGGCCATAAATTAATGTTATAAAACGCTTAATACTAGACAAGTAGATATGTAAGAAGGCAAACAAATATTAAAGAAAAATACTCTAAATATCTTAACAATGCAAAATTTTCTAATAATATCTATTTTTACAAATTAAATTATCTAAAAAATTAGGTATTAATGTATCGTATGTATCGGATCATGTATCGCATATCATATTATGTATCGTATGTGTATCATAAGATACAAGTTAACATAAGATACGATATGTGATACGTATCGATTTACCTCTTTAATGTATCGAATCGTAAGATACGTATCATGAATCGTAAGTTTTTTACAACAAAGGTAACTATTGTTCAATTGAGTTTCCTCCCAATTTTCTTTGACACGAAGGTAGAGGCTTTGTTGGCTGGCTTTATTGAACTAGTTGCTAAAATTGAAGCAATATGAACCGGAAGGTCAAAGGTGTTAATGATGTGAAATTCTTTTTAAATGCAAAACCAAGAGGCCCAAGACATAATTGTCCAGTTACGGAGCATGCTATGTAATTGGGAGTCGCAACATTTGCTCTAAATCCAACAAATCACGCTTTCCTCAATTGGAGTGAGTAAACCCTACTTGGCACGAGCTTCTCTATTTCAAAAACTTCACATCCCTTTGTCCCGATGTAGTGAATGCCGATGAATCATGTATCAAGATTCCCTGCCTTGAGATTTTTTGATGATCCAACGAGCTCCGGTAAATTGGGACGAAGGGAGAGAATTTTTGGAACAGATGATCTCTAGCGCCCTACAACATTATATAATGCATGCGGATTATATGTAGAAAAATCCTCACCGCTACAGAAATAATTATGTAATCCTAAACTCCTTACGCATGCAGTCTTTCCGGATTTAGACGGTCCTTCAACGATTAAATTTAGGGGGTGGTCCGGCTTCATCTACGGTTCCTGAAAATGTTAACACGTTAGGATCTGTAGTTTCTAGATTTAATCTTTTTTGAATATGTTCAATAGTTTCGTGGTGTATGTTAGAAACAGGCAACCCAAGAGGGGGAGGGGGGAGAATTGGGTTTCTTTGCTAGCAATGGAGATTTAAAAAACCTTTTCAGAAAAACTTTTAATGTCTTACAGA
>JAOTRH010210048.1:0-10921 GCA_034768845.1 Heliamphora exappendiculata | reverse complement strand
TATATATGTTATCGCTCCACAAAATAGCAATTTTAAGTACATGGATACAAAAAGGATTGACTGAGAATAGCATACATAAAGAGAAATACATCAATCCTATCTACATACATAAATTGCTACAACTGCAGATGCATACAAGAAAATAAACAAAAATAACTACAAGTTCTCCTCCTTTTTGTCACGAAAACGCCAAAGGAAAAAACAAACAGCAGAGCTAGTCCTCGCCAGGAAGAGCCTCGTTGTCGGTGGTGGCGTAGTCCTCATCGAGCTGCTGCTGGATACATGCAAGCTAAAGGCTAACAGAAGCTAGCTACTCCTAGAAAGCGACGAGTATCCTATCATAAGCATTGGACCTAGCCTCGAAGTGGGTGAGGTACTGAAGCACCTAAGCCATAGGGTCAACAGTAGGATCACTGGCACGAGGAACCACCGGTAAAGTCGGTAGAGGAGCAGAAGATGTGGACGTGCAAGCAGAAAAACTGGATGCCCTGGCCGGAGAACAGGCAGCAGAGGTGCATTGACAGTAGGTGGAGGAGGACCTGGAGCGGCGTGAAAAGGATGGAAGGTAGGGATGACTGCTGGATACTCTAGAGGGGCACGCTCTCCAACTGGGGTGGTAGAAGGATCCACTTCCAGATGTGCAGCACTGAGACTCTCAGTCTCTAAGGAGATATCGCCCTTAGGGTAGAGCACGGGCTCCCCAGGGATGATCGAAACAAAATGAGACTAGCAGAACTGAGTAAGGGGGGAGTAAAAAGGAATGCCGACAGTATCCGAAGGGCGCTCGGCATAGGACTTGATAATGTACCAGATGTGATAGGGCAGGGTGATGGAATACCCACACCCGATGGCATACAAAATATCAGCACGAGGCCCAGTGATGTTAGATGTATGTCTAGTAGGCTCGATGATAGAAGCAACAACCTTATTGAGGGTACGATATTGAGGTGCATGATGGTGTTGCTTGAGGTGAGTGACATGGCTGTAGGCACCGTCAGAGAGCTCACGGGAAACCTCACCGCAAGAGGGAAGGAAGTCCTCGCCTAAAGGATACTGAGGATCCTCGACACGAGGGACATCACATAGAGAGATAATTTTCGTGACTGAGAAGACAAGAATGCGGTCACAGACCCAAGTGGTCAGAGACCACTACTCATAGTCAACTGAGGTGACGTTCACGTAGAACTCATGAACCATCTCAGGTAGCACCTCGTGATGACCGGAGCACAGACCAATCTAGCGTCGCTGAGCAAACTGCTCAGCTAAGTCAGTATGAGTGAAACTGGACACAAGGACATTCCTTTCAATGAGGATGCCTCGCTCGGCTAACACGCCGTAGGCCGTTCAGGCCTCTAGAGTGGGAAGAGGGTCGTAACCTAAAGACTGGGCAAGAGGCCGTTTCCACCCACGGGACTTGGTCCCATTGGTGGAGGCGTCGGTAAGAAAGCAAAGAAGACTAATGATGGAAAGAAGAAGAAGAACGGAAAAACAATAGGAAAGAAAAGAAAGAAAGGAAGCCATACCCAGTGAAGGAGATAAAACCTGAGCCATGGAGGAAACACCTAACCAAAACTTTGAAGAACACTGAAGAACTACGAAGAATGCGAAGAACACGCAGGAGAGAGAGAGAGAGAGAGAGAGAGAGAGAGAGAGAGAGAAATCTAGAGAGAGGGAAGAGAAAGGGACAACGTCGCCCTTAAAGGGCAAAAACATGCGCAAGCGCTCAAGCACTATGGGAGCACACAATGAGCGCATTTAAGGCTGGTATGTGGGCATAGGCGCTCAAGTGCTATATAGGCGCATAACGAGCGCTTGAAGGCGCTCAAGCACTATACGAGCGTTCAGTGAGTGCCAAGCACTAGAGAGCACCAAAACCCTAATTTCTATACCCCACACCCCAAGAGACTCCCTCTCACCACAAGATCAGGCACAACACATGCAACTTGAGAACAAATAATATATATATATATATATATATATATATATATAATTTTGAAATATATAAAGAAAAAAAAAATCCATGCATGAGCAATTCAATAACAAGACTTAGTGGATAATCCATACTAAAATTTGAGCATATAAAAGTTGAGAGAACAACATGAGATACAAAAATCAACATATTCAAGTGACGGTCGCATGCATCAACTTAAGATAAAAATTTTCAAACTCATAACTCTATCAGGTATAAACGGTGAACTCTATGACAGAGGAGCAAGAGACTTAAAGAGAGGTAAGTGAAGAGATAATCCAAGAACCAAGGTTCAAATATTGATCAAGATAGCATTGAAGTCAAACCGAATAGCATTTGGACCTTGAGTCATAAGCGCAAACCTTAGCTAAGGAAAGAGAGATAGGTCAGGGCACACAACCATATATATATATATATATATATATATATATATATGTATATATACCTTTTGATATGTTTTCTTTTATTTATTTATTATTATTAGAATAGAGAAGGCAAAGAAAAAATCCTTTAAAAGACGGTATCACCCAAAGGAGATGAGCAACATCTCGTAGGCCGCCATAAATACAAGGATGGGTAGAAGAATATGAGGGAAGCAACTTAAAGTAAACCACAAATATTGATCATTCAAGAAATCAAAGAGAGTAGACCAAAGGAATCAAATCAAATTGACCTTACTACATCATCAGGACAACGTGCTCCAAGAGAGTGTGTGCGCATAGAGATGAGAATTATATTTTTATACATAATATTGAGCACTAGCAAGAATTATAAGAGAGTAAAAATCTGATGCACATGAGGATCCATCAAATAGCTATGCAAAATAAGAGTAAGAATCCATAGAGAACAAGGAAAAGAAAAATAAAGAATCTCTCAAATAGCTATGCAAAATTGACCTTTTTCTTTTTCTCGCATGCAATAGAAAGCGAGAAAAAGAAAACGAAAAATAGAAGCAAAGAGAACAAGGAAAGAATCTCTCTTGAGAAGAGAAAGATATACCCAAGAGCGATAATGAACCCCATAACCTAATCCATGGAGATTAAACCAATAGACATCCTATGGGATTCAAACCTAAAGAAGTCTAAGGGTTTAACGAGAATATCGACCTTTTGATCTTGAGTGGGAATGAACTCGAGAGTAACAACACCATCTTCAACAAGATTTTGAATAAAATGATGGCGAATGTTGATGTGTTTGGTGCGAGTGTGTTGTACAGGATTTTTGAAATTATTGATAGCACTAGTATTATCACAGAGCACAGTCATAGTGCTTTGGGTAAACCTGTAATCCTAAAGCATTTGCCTCATACACAACAATTGAGTGTAACTACTCCCAGCTGCAATATATCCTGTCTCAGCAGTGAATAGAGAGACACAATTTTGGTTCTTACTATGCCAAGCAACCAAGCAGTTACCCAAATAAAAGCACCCTCCCGAGGTACTTTTTCGGTCATTAATATTTTTGGCCAAGTCGGCATCAAAAAAAGCCGCAATATCCGTGTTGGTATCATGAGGATACCACAACCCAAGACTTTTGGTCCCTTTGACACAGCGTATGATACTCTTGACGGCGGTAAGATGAGACTCTTTGAGACAAGCTTGGAATCGGGCACAAACCTCGACACTTAAAGATAAGTCTGGACGACTAGCGGTGAGATACAAGAGGCTCCCTATCATACTCCGATACAAAGTGGGATTAACATCTTTCCCTTCGGAGGCTTTCCCACGTTTGATGCTTGTACTCATGGGAGTTCGGGCTTCTTTTCCGTATTCTCAGCCAAACTTTTTAACAAGGTCATGGGCATACATAGATTGAGATATAAAAATGCCATTTTTCCTTTGTTTGACATGAAAACCCAAAAAATAACTCAATTCCCTGATCAAGCTCATTTGAAATTCATGGCTCATCTCGGCACTAAAGTAGTGAGAGTGATGATCAGAGGTGGAGCCAAAAACAATGTCATTGACATAAGTTTGAGCAATGAGAAAGTCATCCTCAATTTTCTTTAGGAAGAAGGTCCTATCGGCTTCCCCTCAAACAAAGCCAAAATTTAGAAGGTAGTCCGTGAGCCTTTCATACCAAGCCCGAGGGGCTTATTTGAGACCATAGAGAGCCTTTCTGAGTCTAAAAACATGATGGGGATGGCGAGGGTCTTCAAACCCTTTAGGTTGCTCAACATAGACTTCTTCTTTAATGTCTCCATTGAGAAAGACACTTTTAACGTCCATTTGATAACATGTTATAGCAAAGAGGAGTCGAATGGACTCCAGACATGCAACCGGAGCAAATGTCTCATCGAAATCAATCCCTTCAATTTGGGAATACCCTTGAGCAACAAGCCTAGCTTTGTTTCTAGCAACAACACCATTTTTGTCACGTTCATTTTTAAAAATCCACTTTGTTCCAATGACGTTATTATTGCTGGGCCGTGAGACAAGATACCACACCTCATTCCTATCAAATTGTTGAAGCTCTTCTTGCATGACAATAATCCAATTTTCTTCACCAAGAGCTTCTTCTATTTTTAGGGTTCAAAGAGGGAGGTGTAGTACACATATGTGATTTCATTTTCAGTGTGTGCTTTTCTTCTTATCAACATGCTATCCCTAGGGTTCCCAATGACAAGATCAATAGGATGATTCAATTTATCCCTGACAGATGGTTCTTTGGTGGGTGTAGGATATTCCTCATCTTGAGGAATTTAATCACTTGACATATGCTCATCAACACCCCCACTCTCTAATCTGGGTTCATCACAAGACGAGTCAGAAATAGACTCATTGGGAGAGGTAGAACTCTCCCCCTCAATCATATGCCATACATCTTCGCTATCAGTGGAACTTAACTCATCTATCGTGGTGTCATCCACTACAACATTTGCTGACTCTACCAATACGCCCTACTAGTGGTAGAGTAGCCTAAAAATATTCCTTCATCACTCATAGAGTCGAACTTTCCCAAGGACTCACTATCCCTAAGGATATGACATTTTCTTCCAAAATCTCATAAGGTGTATGAGAGGTTATGGACCTAAGATAAACTTTATTAATGGTATAGCACGCGGTGTTAATCGCCTCGGCCCAAAGATTTCTAGGCACTCTCTTGGCATACAACATGACTCTTGCCATTTCTTATAGGGTCCTATTCTTTCTTTTTACAACCCCATTTTGTTGGGGAGTCCAAGGTACAGAGAATTCATGTTTGAAACCTTCATCATCACAAAATTTCTCCACATTGGAGTTTTTGAATTCCTTTCCATGATCACTTCTAACACGGGTTATGGAGCAACCTTTTTCATTTTGAATCTTTTGGCAAATGGTTTTGAAACACCCAAAAGTGTCATATTTTTTCTTTAAGAATCCTACCCAGGTAAAACGAGAGTAATCATCAACAATAATAAGGATATACTTCTTCCCACCTAGACTTTCAATTTTAGAGGGGCCCATTAAATCCATATGCAAAAGTTCGTGAGATCCCGTGGTAGCAACAAGACTGGTCTTTCTATATGGATATTTTATTTCTTCCCCTTTTAAATAATCACCACACACAAGGCCCTTACCATTGGCCAACTTGGGAACCCCCTTAATGAGTTTTCTTCCGGTGATTTTAGACAGATCAACAAAATTAACGTGACCTAATCTTTGGTGCCACATCTCGACCTCATCAAGAAATATCTTATTATATACATGATTAGATTCAGAGACTATACAATAGCAATTTTTAGAAGACCGAGTACCCTTAATAATGCATACACCAGAAGAGTCAATAATAGAACATCCATTTTGTGTGAATTGAATATTATGCAAGTTATCACAGAATTATCCTATGCTCAAAAGGTTGGCCTTTAGGCCCTCCACTCATAAAACCTCCTTCAATCTAGGAAGGCCATTAGATATGATCACACCTTTTCCTATGATCTTTCATTTGTTTCCATCTCCAAAGGTCACATTTCCCCTAGAGTATTCCTCAAAGGAGACAAATAAAGATTTATCCCCAGTCATATGTCTTGAACACCCACTGTTCAAGTACCACAATGAACTATCATGAGTTTTCAAAGTAGTGTGAGCAACAAGGTAAATATTTTCTTTTCTTTTCCAAAAGTGTTGGTGAGATTGCTTAGTAGAAAACTTGATTTCTTGTGAGTTGTCTTTCTTATTCTTAGGTACGGGGGATTGAGGAAACTTATGACCTGGCCTAATGGGTTTCATGTTTCTAAGATGAAAGGAACTACCAACAACTTTGGCCAAGTGGTGTACTTCATCAAGAAGATGGGAGGATTGTTTGGCAAGGTCATTAAGATGATCCAAAAGATGGTTATCATGACTAGCCAGATGAGCTTTTAGTTGATGTATAGGTCTTCCCAAGATAGATAGACAATTCAGAGGACTTCTAGAGACCTTTTTGTTCATGAGCTTAAAGCAATTAGGCCATATGTCACCTGGCCGTATGTAGCCTAGAACTTTGCAGTGATGACATGTGGACACATCCTTTTTCTTACGAACAAGTCTCTCACTCTTGATACCTAGACTAGGAGGAGTGGATGATGTGGTAGTGTTAGAAGCACTAACAAAAACAACCTTCTTAGGATCACCTGCTGTCTTAGGTTTCAAGGATGGTGGGTCTAAGTACCCTAAACCGCTCTTATTTCTAAAAGAGGAAGGTAACTCAGTGATCCGAGAAGCCGCTTCACTTCTCTTCATCATGAAGTTAGATTTAGATAGGTCTTTCTCAAGTTCAAGAATCCTTGACTTAGCAACTGTCAACTCGCATAGGTATTTAAGTCTCTCTTTCTCAATGTGTGCAAACTTATCAGACAAGTTCGCTTTGTGAGTCTTAAGATTCTCAACTTCAATGGTCTTTTTGCTCATTTCATTTTTCAAAAAGCTCATTTCCTTCTCTAGAGTTCTACACTTTTACCTTGATTTTTAGTTTATCTTTATTGAGTTTTAGATACTCTTTAACAAGTTCATCATAAGCTTCATGGATAGACTCAATCTCATCGTCATCATTACCCTCACCTTCTTCACTAGACTCATCTAGGGACTCGGTGGTTAGAGATTCACCTTGACCACAACTTATATGGGAGGAGTCACTATCGATGGGCAAACTAGAGTAGTCGGAAGGTCCTATGGTGGTCACTAACACCGCAAAGTTAGATTTATCGACTTTATCCTCGGGCTAACACTCATTTGATTCTTCCTCTTCACTCTCCTCATCCCAAGTAACTATAAAGCTCTTTTTCTCCTTCTTTTTTTCGAGTGTTGACACACTCGGCTTGAATGTGACCAAACCCATGGCATTCGTGACACTGGATCCATTAGGGGTTTTTAGAACTAAAGGAGGTACAACGTTTGTCACTACCACTTAAAGTGAATTTCTTGCTTGAAAAAGATAACTTAAGGGAGGAAGGGTTGGAACTGTTTCCCTTTTTGAACCTAACAAACTTTCCAAAATTTTTAGTAAGCATGGCCAACTCTTCTTCATCAACATCCTCTTCTTCATCATTGCTTTCAAGGGTGTCAAGATAGGAGGATTTCAAGGCTAAGCCTTTGCTAGAGCTAGAAGAAGTTTTCTTAAAGGACAGGTGGTTAATTTCATAGGTTTGGAGTTTGCCTACTAGTTCTTCAACCTTCATAGAGTCAATGTCATGACTCTCCTCTATGACGTAACTTTAGCCCTAAACTTCTCCGATAGGGACCTAAAAATTTTACGAACAACCTTAAAAGATGAAAAGGGCTCTCCTAGATCGAAAAATGAATTAACGATCTCACTAAGTTTTTCATAGAATTGGTCAAAGGTCTCATGGTCGGTCAAACGCAATTCTTCAAACCTAGTGGTCAACATTTGGAGTTTAGAGGTGTTCACAGTTTGAGTGCCCTCATGCGTGACTTGCAAGATGTACCATGCCTCTTTAGCGGTGTCACACTGTAAAGTACGATTAACTCACTGGGACTAAGGGCATTGTGAATAGCACCTAGATCCTTGTAGTTAAAGTTGGAACACTTATTGTCAACTTAGGTCCACTCGGTGTCAGTTTTCAACCTAACAACTCTGGCAGTGGCATCTTCAATAGTAGGGGCTTCGTATCCATAGAGAACGGATTTCCAAATTCTAATTTTTATTGAATTTAGGAAAGCCTTCATCCTAGCCTTCCAATAGGGATAGTTGTTGCCATCAAAATAGGGAGGTCTAGTGGTGGAGGTACCCTCTCTACCCAACTCGGAGGTCATGACTACTAAAGGATTTAACTCATGCGGTAAAGACAACTACGAGACAATCTCGCTCTGATACCAATTGAAAAAGTTAAAAGCCGAAGAATTGAGCCTAAAGGGGGGAGGGGGTGAATAGGCCAATAAAAAAATTAATTTTTTCTTTTTAATAAAAGTTTTTGGTTCTTTTAAAGACAAAAATAAAAATAAAAAACACATCCACCAAAACACAAGAGATTTAATGTGGAAACCCTAGGGTATACCACCGGGATTAAAACCACGACACCAACACACAATATTCCACTATGAATCAATAAGGGTACAAAAAACACAATGAGAAGGGGTTTGCAACCATTACCCCAATGTAGACCTAACTTTATTTCTTGACTTAGCTCCCCGAGCACTTTATCGATTCTATAGCAACCACGAGCTCAACGACCAGATCTCCATTTGATGACGGCTTTGAGTTAATATGGCCAAGTGTGTGAATGATATGAGGATGAGTGTATGTAAAAAATATAATTTTATGGAGAATACACAACCTAAGGTGTTTGACTCACTCTTGAATGCACTTAAATACACTTAAGTTGCTACAAAATGGAGTGAAAACGAAGGAGTAAATGCTATGCACTTAGAGAGAGAAAGTAGCCTCGTTAAATGTTCAGAAGACACTTCTTAGACCTAATGGAAGAAACTATTAAGCTTATATACTAAACAGGGTTCAAGCAGGATTGGTTGATGAAATGAGGTTGGGCGCTCAAGCGCCTAGCAAGCGCTCTGCGAGCGTATTGACTCATCGTCCAAAAGGGCTCAAGTGCTTTGCAAGCGCCTTCAAGTGCTCTCATGAAGCGCTTGAGCGCATTGCAAGCGCCAGGTGAGCGCTGCCCTCTGGAAGAACGAGGGACACCAGGGGCGCTCAAGCATCTAGCAAGCGCCCTGAGAGCACTAAACACTGGAAAGGTGGTCAAAGGGGCGCTCAAGTGCTAAGCGAGCGTTGAGTGAGTGTTGCTCTCTGGAAGAGAGGTGCTCGAGCGCTGAGCAAGTGCTGAGGGGCGCTCAAGCGCTCTGCGAGCACCAGTGAGGCTTAAGCCCTAAGCAACCCTAGAAACCATGCAAACAAGTAAAAAGCTTTTTATGAAGGAAACAAACTAAACATGCAATAATTGTGCACAAGTGAGACCATATACTTTGTTGGGGTAGCCGCATGAAGTCTAGCAAATATACTAGTGCTAAGTCCGACAATGATAAGAGTGGAGACACTAGACAAATCCCTCGACCATACATAAAACAAAATAGGGGTATAGACTCCAGCTGTTTTATCGAAAACTAGAAATAGCCAACTATACTAACAAATGTTTATTTAGAACTCTAATGATTAATGACAATAAATAATAAAAATGATATTTTATTCTTATTGAAAAAGCTCCAACATAATTAGGGACGGACGTAGAATTTTAATTTAGAAGGGACGAATTATTCTTATAAATTTTTAGGAGAGCATATATTAAATTTTTAAAAAAATCTTAGAGGGACGAACCTATATAATCATGAAATATTTTGAATTAATACTACTGTAATAGTAAGTTTTTTCAAAATCTTGAGAAGACAACTATCTCCATCCGCCTCCCTTAGGTCCATCTATGAACATAATGATGGCCAGGTGTATGGGTCGTAGGTAGTGATAGAAAAAAGAGAATGATAGAGAAAAATTGTTTATATAACAAATGAAAATGTTTTTTGGTGTGCTTTTATTTTTAAAAAAATTAAAAAAAAAACACGAGTCCCATTTGATAATGCCTATATTTATAATTTTTTATTTTTATTTTTAAAATTTTCATAAGACGTAAATAAACGCGCATTAATGGTTCACTGTTTAGAGTTTGTCGTGAAGACCAGAACTTTTGCTAGTGAGAATTGGAATGGGCGATCTTTGTTTGGATCACTGGTACTTGTAAACTTCATTAGTTAGGTGGTGGATTAAGGCTTGCAATCAATTTTAAGTTAATTTTTTTGTCTTTTTTCGTAAAGTTTAAAAAGCTAAAAGTCTCTTTGGCAACTTAAAGATTTTTAGCCTTTTTGTTTTTTTTACATAAAAAGAATTTATATATTTTTTAAAATATTATAACTTTTATTATACACATTCGTCTTTTATAAAAGTTATATTTTTAAAAATCTACTCATCAACATTTATCAAATAAGATCCATATTGAATACAAAATTATTTAAAAATAAATTTACGAAAAATATAACAATTTTCAGCCAAGCTTTTTATTTTTGGCTTAAAGCCGTTTTAAGCCACTTTTTGGCTTATTGTCTTTGGGCTTAAAGTCTCTCCTACGGTTCGCCAAACAAATTTTTTTACTTATTTGGTTTAAAGTAATTTTAAGCAAAAAATCTGACTTAAAACCAAATTACCAAACGAAACCTAAGTGTTAGATTAAAGCCATGTTTAGTAAGGTTAACTATTTTTTTTCTTCAAAATTTTTTTGTAAATTGAAAATAAAAACACATTTGGCAATTATTTTTATTTTTAAAAAATTATAAATAATTTTTACGATTTATGGAGAAAATGCATTTTTATTTATTTTGTAAATAATATTTCATTGATTGGGCTTTCTTTCATCACACTTTCGATCACTCTTACCTCTTATTATCATCATGATAAACATTTTAGGCCATTACCTTCAACCACCCTCTCTGGTTATTATTTTTAACTATTTTTTTTTTGCCACCACTTTTATTC
>JAOTRH010210037.1:0-10922 GCA_034768845.1 Heliamphora exappendiculata | reverse complement strand
CGCCACCTGAGACTGGAACGCCGCGTAGAACTCGTACGGCACTCGTACGTCTTTTTTTCGCGTCGTAACTTTGACGGGCCATAACTTTTTCGTCCGTCAACGGAACGCTTCGGTAAAAGCGGCGTTGGAATGCTCGCGTCAATGGCTATCGATTGATACCTCGGTCGTCGAAAATGGACAACCACAACTTCCCCGGCCGAAGCTCCGCGTTTCCCGTGTCCTGGGCCCCTCCAAGCTCGTCAACGTACCTACTATACCTCCACGAAGCTCTTTGAGGGTGCGAGAGCGAGCTGGGGCCTCCGCACGCCCTTGACAGCTGCGTTGGGGGCGATGACGTCATCAGTGCCACGTGGGACAGGTGCTACAGCCATGCGCATGTGCTCAGTCACCACCAGTAATCCAGCATTGCCTTCAGCCTCTTGCCCCGCCAGCATTTGAGTTGCTGCTGTTGGAGCTTCTCCATTCCTTGTTTTCAGCTGTTGTTGCTGCTGCACCGCTTGCTACTGCCATTGGCTGTCGGCAGCTCTCGCCAGCCGTATGCCCCAGCACAGCAGGGCAGTTGTCAGGCTGTGACACCGGCTCCCTCCCCCGCACGCTCATCGCCGCCATGGCGGCTGTCTGGCGACACGACGTTCATGTCGCGTTGCACCAGGCTTTACAACACGGTGCTCTGCCAGCAGGGCCAAAGCAGCTGGCCATTGAAGGCACGGACTTGAGCATCAATCTTGCTGCAAGCCCATTCTACAGGGATGCGCCAGACAAGGATGCCTTTTGTATGAGCGTGCGGGAGGCCCTCATGGCGCAATGTGGACCGGCATGCCAAGCCACAGTAGACTACGCGAGGTCTCGCCAGCCCCACATTCGCGTTGTCTTCCATGCCAGCCCCGACGCGCTGATCAAGAAGCGGCAGCTCGCGGCACAAGGCCACCTCCGCTTCCGCATTGGCGGGGACTCAGTGGACCTGCCTGTCCGCCTGGTCGCTGGCTGCAAGCCGCCAGGTGCCGCCGTCCTCATTGCGCATTATCCGGTTGGCCCTGAGATGCTGACCACCGACTTCTGGAAGGTGGTGCTCGCCGCCGCCGGCTACCATGATGCTGCGCGCACCTGCACAGCGTCCTTTCTTCCAGCGCACGCCGGCGGCGATCCCAGCTTCTTGGACGCGTCCAAGATCATTGCCTACGCCACGCCGCCAGCAGCAGACCCGACCTTTGCTCTGCTGCCCCGGGAGTTTCGGTACGACGCTGGGGCGTCCCATGTCAGGCTGTCTGTTGCAGAGCACGACAACGCTGTGCGAGACCAGCACCGTGCACAGCTGGGGGGAGCGGCCGCGCCCGACTTGCAGCAGGTCCAGCCATCGCGTGCCTCACGTGCCCCAGGTGCCGGCTCGGGCCAGCAGCCACAGCGACGGGAAGCTGCTGGTGGGGGCTGCGGCTCTCGCTCACCCGCCCAATGCCCCTTGTGCCCGCCAGGCCTCAGCGGCTCTGGCAGTGGCTGCGCCCATGCGGCCGGGCCTGGGGCGCTGCAGAGACTGGGTCCCTCGGTCGCCGCCGCTGCTCGCCGGTCTCCAGCCTTTGGGCCTCTGGCTCCTCCACGGGCTGGTGCGGCTCGCCCCATGATTCTGGATGTCGCCACGGAAGACGCTGTGGTTGCGGCTGCCACAGCTCCAGTCCGCAATCAGCGCTCGGCCGTCAGCGCTGCCAGGGATGGCGGTGCTCATCAGGCGGTCCCGGCGGGCAATGTTGCGTCTGCACGTCCGTCGCTGGCCTTTGGCCCGCTTGCGACCCCACGGCCGCCTGTGCAGGCCGGCGCCAGCCCCATGGCTGTGGACGTCAGGTGTGTTTCGGCAGCAGGCGCCGCTGAGCCGCCACCGCCTGTCGTGCCGCCCACGCCTGCTTCGTGCCCCCGGCTTGCCGCGCTGGCGGGCGTGGCGTCACACCCTTCCCCTGGAGGCCACATCTGCAGCCAAGCGGACGTCTGCGCATCGCAGCCCGACAGCAGCCGCGGGCCGGCGTCACCTGTCCCTCCTGCGCCGCCCGAGTTGTCGGCGCTCCCAGCTCGCATCTCAGATGTGGACAGCTCTGAACTGACTGACCTCATCTTTCGCTGGGGCCAGGAGCAGGCTTCGGATGCCTCGCATGCGGAGCTGCAGATGGTGGTGCGCAGCATGCGCATCACGCACGCCACTCTGTGGAACCTGTATGGCGGTGAAGGCGTTCACATGCCCTCTGAGGTGCAGGATGCGTTCTGGCAGGTCCTGACAGCGGTGGCTCCAGCGGCAGCGCGGGCGGCGGCAGCTGCGGCCACCGCCTATGGCGACGACGGCTCTGACGCTGGCGGAAGCAGCAGCCCGCGGCAGCTACCAGCTCCGCCTGGTGGTGTGGCCAATGGCCCCGGTCCTGGCAGCCGGCGACGACGCCGCAAGAGCACAACGGCAGCGGCCCCTCCGACAGCTCTCCGCCGCCAGCCGTCGCGCACGCCCCGCCCACCCGGCTCTGGCCCGGTCCCCTGGTCCCCTGGTCTGCCAGCCACCACGAAGCGCACCCCGTGCAAGGGCCGGGGTGCCAGCAAGAATGGCGGCCAATGAACCAGCTGCTGCGCCTCCGCTCACCTGCGTCTCTAAGAACTTGGGCGGCATCAGCTCTTGCCGTGACAAGAGGGCTCGCCTGTTCATGCAGCTCAAAGCCAAGCGCAGCTTGGACGTTGTCTTGCTGCAAGAGACTCACAGCTCGGGTGACGCGGGGGTGCAGCGATGGATGAGCGAGGTCGGCAGTGCGGCGTGGCGGGGACACCAGTTTTGGCACCACGGCACGGCCGCCTCCAAGGGGGTGGCCATCCTCATCCGCGAGTCGGCGCCGATCACCAACCCCCGGGTGACTTACCGCGACGTGGACGGCCGCATTCTGCGTGTTGACTTCGACTACGGCGGGCAGCACATGGCGGTGGTCAATGTGTATGCTCCCTGCGTGGCTGCAGAGAGGCCAGCGTTCTTCTCGTCCGCCCTCCCAGCTGCCATGACTGGCGGCGGGGCTGTCCTGGTGGCCGGTGACTTCAACTGCGTCGCCCGGGCTGTCGACATGGTCGGCTCATCTGCGTCGGACCACCGCTTTGCTGGGCGGGACCAGCTCGACGCCTTCATGCTCACCAACGAGCTGGAGGACTCGTGGACCTTGCCGCCGCCGCCGGGTCGGCCGCCTAGGTCTCGGCAGCACACTTTCCACACCAGGGTGGCAGCAGCGGACGGCAGTCTCTCCCACACAGCCGCTCGCCTGGACAGGTGGTTGACGCCTGTCGACATGCGCCAGTGGGTTGTGGACACAGTCATTCACCCGCTGCGGGACGACTACCTGCCCGGCGACCATGGCGCTGTGGTCTTGGTCCTGCAGCTGCCAGCCCAGCCTCCGCGCGGCCCGGGATGTTGGTCCATGCCCCTGTGGGTGCTCAACGACGAGCGCTTTGTGGACGCTCTGAAAAGCGTCATCGCTGCCTTTGCTCACCAGCACCAGCACCTTTCGGCCCGCGACCAGTGGGAGGGCGTCAAAGCCGTCGTCGCGGACTACACTCAAGCTTACTGCCTGAAGGAGGCCTGGCGCAAGCGGCAGCCTGAGCGGCTGCTCCGCAGGACGGCGGTGCTGGCCTTGGCGGCGTGCCAGGCTCGGCCAGGCTGCGGCGCGGCTCAGGCTCAGCTGCGTGATGCCGAGACCCGCCTTGCCGCCTTGCAGATGGAGCAAGCCCTCACCAGCCGGCAGGCCGAGGATGTGCTGTGGCAGGACTATGGCGAGCAAGGCACCTTCTGGTTCCACCGCTTGGCCAGGACGCCTACTCCCTTGTCCCAGTCCGTTGCTGTCACGGACTCCAGCGGGGCTCGGCACTCTCTTGCTTCGCTGGACCCCGCAGAGCGAGCAGCGGCGGCAGAGGCCATCGCGGCCCACTACGAGTCCCTTTTCACCGCGGGGGCCCCGGACCTGGCAGCCCAGGCTGCCATCCTGGCGGTCACCCCCCACCGCCTTCATGGTGAGGCGGTGGAAGAGGCAGAGGGACCTGGGGGGGCGGCGACTCTCACGGCGGATTGCTTTGTCGCGGCAGTCAAGGCCGCGCCACGCGGCAAGCGGCCTGGGTCCGACGGCTTGCCGTACGAGTTCTACGCGGCGTTCCAGTCTCAGGTGGCGCCGCTCCTCATCGCGGCGTTCCAGGAGGCGTTTGACGACGGCACTGCAGCGGCACCCCTCACGGCGTCGCAGCGTCTGGGGCTCATCGTCCGCGTGTACAAGGGCGGTGGCAAGCCGCACGAGCTGTGCGAGAGCTACCGCCCCATCACCTTGCTCAACTGTGACTACAAGCTGGTGGCGCGCATCATTGCCTCCCGCATGAACGCTGCCGCCAATCACGTCCTCGCCGTGACGCAGACTGCCTTCGTGCCGGGCCGCGACATCGCTGACAACGTGCTCTACCACCTCGAGGAGATCGACTGGTTGGAGTCGGGCAGCGCGGCGGCGCCGCGGCAAGGGTGCGTCGTCTTTCTAGACTTTGAGAAGGCTTATGACCGTGCGGATCGTGCGTGGCTGATGCGCTGCCTGCAGCACTTCGGGTTTGGCGCGGGGTGCAGGCGTTGGGTGCAGGTGCTGCTGGCGGGCACGTCGGCGCAGGTCCTCTTCAACGGCTTCCGCACGCGGCCGTTTGAGCAGTCGTCGGGCATGGCCCAAGGCAGCCCGCTGTCGCCGCTGCTCTACAACATCCAGGCGCAGCCGCTTGCCGCCTACCTGCAGCACCTCCAGCTGACGGGGGTCATCCGCCCGATCCTCCTCCCCGATGGCCAGCCGGCTCCGCCGTCCCATCAGCATGCTGATGACACCGCCCTTCACCTCCACAGCTTGGCCGACCTTCAGCCGGCCTTAGCGGGGGTGCAACGCTTCTGCGCCGCCAGCAACGGGCGGCTCAACGTCAGCAAGACGCAGGGCGTCCTGTTGGGCGCGCATGTGGCTCTGGGGTCAGTGGACGGCGTCCACGCGCCCACAGGGGTGCGCTTTGTCCAGCCTGGGGAGTTCATCCGGCACTTGGGGGTCCTGCTGGCCAAGCCCGCTGACCAGGCGGCTGCCGCGGCAGCCATGCATGCTCAGCGGCTGAGCAGTCTGCACCGTGTGGTGCGGCAGTGGTCCCCTTTTGGCCTGTCGTTCCCGGGGCGTCTGTATGTCGCCAAGCAGTGCATGGCGAGCGTTTTGTACTACCATTGCCAGTTTGTGCGCCCCTCTCCAGCTCAGCTGTCCGAGATGATTGCCATCATCTCTCGCTTCGTGGCTCGTCCGTCGGCCGCTCGGGATGGGGATGACGCCCGGGCCTACATGGTTCACCCGCGTCTCGCCGCTGCCAGCTTGCCGAGGCAGGACGGCGGCATGGCAGCCGTGGACGTCAAGTCGCAGTTAGATGCGCTGCAGGCCAAGATCGTGGCGCGCATGCTGCAGCCGCGCCGCCACCCCTGGAAGGTGCTGATGCGGGCGGCAATGGCGGCCAGCGCGCCGGCGCACCTAGGCCTGGCGCTTCCCTTCTTTCCTGCCGCCCCTCTGCCCAGGCGCGCCGCCCGTGACGGCCGGCCGGCTCTGCCCCCGCGGCTGCTGGACTACCTCAGCGCCATGCGCCGCATGGCGCTCCATCGGCACAACAGCCCAGCGGACATGTCCCACCACGAGGTCCTGTTGGAGCCGGTGCTGGACAACCCCTGCATCCGTGTCACGGCCGGGGGTGCCATCCTCTCGCGGTCGACTGCCCCTGCTGCGCTGCTGCACGGTATGCAGCTCCTCGGCGTGCAACGGATGCGCGACCTTCGGCGGGCGTACCTGGCAGCTCCCATGAACGCCACCGTTCAGGCGCTGGTGGCTCTGCTTCCACCGCGCTGGCAGCACGCCGTCACTTGCCTCGTGGAGCCTGCGCCCACCATGTTCTGCGACTCCGACGGCCGTTTCTGCTGCACCTCCCTGCATTTTGGCACAGCGGCTTGCCAGGTGCACGACGTGCTGGACGACGGCCGCCTCGCCCGCCAGCCGCGGCAGGTGCCCGTCGCTCAGCTGCAGGCCCTTACCTGGTCGCCGTGCTGCGTTGTCACGATGCAGAAATCAGTAGCCTTGATGACGCTGGCTGAGCTTGCAGATGTGCGGCTGAAGCTGCGAGCGGGTGCCCCTCATGAGTCCGTCGTGACGGACAAGGAGCGTTACCTGGCAGGACCTTGGCACGCCCTTGACGTCTCGCCCACCATGTGGGCTCACGGTGCGGGGTGGCCGCTCACGCGTTTCTGCGTTCGCCGGGCTGCTCTGCGATGGAGGCGTCTGCGGGCTGCGGGCGCCGTCCCGGGTTACACCATCGGGCACGGGATCCTGCCCAAGGCTTGGGTTGACGCCGGTGGCGGGGGCGGTTTGGCAGCCGTGGAGGAGCGGTGGGTTGCAGCCCTCAATCAGCGCATGCCGGCAGCGCCAGCGGCGGGAGCCGGCCCTAGCGACCCTGCGGCAGCCAAGGCCGCCCGCGCGCGGCGTCAGTATGCCGAGGGCTGGCAACCGGATGCATGGCTGCGCGACACCTTCCGCGTTGCCGCGGACCCGGACTTGGCAGAAGACAGCGACCTCTTCGTCACGCCATCGCAGCCCGCCGTCGACGGCACGGAAGACTCCGGTCGGCGCGTGCGCCCCTGTCGGCGCGCCGTGGGTGGCCTGGCCGGCACGCAGGGGCACGTGCTGCCCGCCCCTCCAGTTGTGGAGCCCATCCCAGACCACCGCGACCTTGCACGGCCGCTGCCGGATGCCGGGCCTGCCATCGCGCGCCCGGCTTGGGTGCGGCTTATGTCCAACCGGCTGCCCCGGGAATCGCGCGCCTTGGCTTGGCGCGTGCTGCACGCCAGCCTGTACACCGGTGTCTTTTGGGCGTACGTCACCGGCCGCAGCCTCGCCCATGCCTGCTGCACCTCCGCAGAATGTGCAGCGCAGTTGACACCAGAGACCATGCAGCACCTGTTTCTGGAATGCCCGGCGGTGGCCCCAGCGGCCGACTGGTTGGTGCGGTTGTGGGCGGCAGTCGGCCCGGCAGGCGGCACCGCGCCCCCTCGCAGTGCCGCCGTTCTGCTGGCTGATGATCACCGGGTGTGGCAGCCCGGCGGCGGCGAAGATGGGTTTGCCATGTGGACGCTGCTGCGCCTCTCTTGGCTGCAGGCGGTGTGGACTCTGCGCTGCCGCCGCAACACTGATGCGGCTCGCCACCCTGTCACAGCAGCCGGCGTGGTGGGGATGGCAGTGGCCGCGATTGTGAGGTGCATGCGGCGTGACTACGCACGCACCATAGGGGACGCCAGGTGCATGACGGCGGCTCCGCGGCATTGGTTCCGGGGCACCACGGTGCCTACGCTGGCGCGGGCTCAGTTTCTGCAGCGCTGGAGTGGCAATGGCCTGCTCTGCTCTCTGTCTGCAGCGAATGATGAGGGACAGGGCGCTCAGCTTGTCATCCACTTGTCTCCTGTTTCGCCTGTGTCGTTGATGCACATGGCTCCGGACAGTGGCCCGGCTGACTCGCGGTAGTTGTGTTCGGTCTCTGCCTCTGCCCGTCTGCTGTTTGCAGTCTGTACGCTTTAGTTGAACTCTGTACTCTCTTTTATTTGTGTGGTTTGTTCGCTTCCTGCTTGCTTGTGCCTTTCGGGGGCTGGTGCAGTGTGATGCGCCTGCCGTGCCTTGGCTGTTGTTGCTAAGTGTGCCTTGCTTGCTTGGTGTGACTCTGTTGAGGTTGTGTTGCAGGCTTTTTGTTCAGCTGTGTTTTGTGTTGATCCCTATGTTTGACGCATCCCACGCTGTAACGCTGCTTTCCTCAAAAAAAAACACGGGGGTCATTCGTCCCATCCCCTTGCCTGGCGGCACCCCAGCTCCTCCGTCCCACCAGCATGCGGACGACACCGCCCTCCATCTTCTCAGCCTGGCCGACCTGCAGCCGGCACTGGCGGGCGTGCAGCGCTTCTGTGCTGCCAGCAACGGCCGGCTGAACGTCGGCAAAACCCAAGGCATCCTGCTGGGCTCGCATCCGGACCTGGGCTCGGCGGACGGTGTGCACGCGCTGACAGGTGTGCGCTTCGTGCGGCCGGGGGGGTTCGTCCGGCACTTGGGGGTCTTGCTGGCCAAGCCGCCCGACCAGGCAGCCGCCGCCGCGGCCATGCATGCGCAGAGAGTGGCCAGTCTGCATCGCGTGGTTCGGCAGTGGTCCCCGTTCGGCCTGTCGTTTCCGGGGCGGCTGTATGTCGCCAAGCAGTGCATGGCCAGCGTCTTGTATTACCACTGCCAGTTTGTGCGGCCTTGCCCTGCTCAACTGTCTGAGATGATTGCCATCATCTCGCGCTTTGTCGCCCGTCCTTCGGCCTCTCGGGATGGGGACGACGCTCGGTCTTACATGATCCACCCGCGGCTGGCCGTTGCCAGCCTGCCTAGGCAGGACGGCGGCCTGGCGGCCGTGGACGTCAAGTCTCAGCTGGACGCTTTGCAGGCCAAAATCATTGCGCGCATGCTGCAGCCGCGCCGGCACCCCTGGAAGGTGCTGATGCAAGCGGCCGTCAGCGCTAGTGCTCCAGCTCATCTGGGCTTGGCGCTGCCTTTCTTCCCCGCCGCTCATCTGCCTAGGCGGGCAGCCCGCGGTGGCGTCAGGCCGGCTCTGCCCCCCCGCTTGCTGGACTATCTAAGCGCCATGCGTCGCATGGCGCTCCACCGCCACCGCCGCCCCGAAGACATGTCGCACCACGAGGTGCTCCTTGAGCCGGTGCTGGACAACCCTTGCATCCGCGTCACAGCCCAGGGGGCTGTCCTCTCTCAGTCCACGGCCCCTGCAGCTCTGATGCAAAGCATGCAGCTGTTGGGTGTACGGCGTCTGCGCGACCTACGGGAGGCGTACCTGGCGGCTCCTCAGCACGCGACGGTCCAGGCGCTTTTGGCCCTCCTGCCGCCGCGTTGGCAGCACGCCGTCACCTGCTCCGCGGAGCCGGCCCCGGAGGCCTTTTGCGACGCTGCCGGCCAGTTCTGTTGCACCTCTCTGCGCTTTGGCACGGCGGCTTGCCAGGTGCACGCTGTGCTGGATGACGGCCGCCTGGCCGCTCAGCCCAGTTGTGAGCCCGTCGCGCGGCTGCAGGCCCTCACCTGGTCGCCATGCTGCATCGTCACCATGACGAAGCCGGTGGCCCTCATGACGCTGGCAGAGCGGGAGGACGTGCGGTTGCAGCTCCGCGCTGGCGCGCCTCGTGAGTCCGTTGTGACGGGCACAGAGCGGTACCTGGTGGGCCCCTGGCACGGCATCGACGTGTCCCCGGCCATGTGGGCGCATGGTGCTGGGTGGCCTCTGACGCGTTTTTGCGTCAAGCGGGCTGCCCTGCGATGGCGGCGGCTGCGAGCCGCCACTGCCGTTCCTGGGTTCACAGTCGGGCACGGCGTCCTGCCCAAGGCTTGGGTGTCAGCTAGTGGTGGGGGTGGCCTGGCGGTCGTCGAGGACCGCTGGGTGGCTGCTCTTCACAGCCGCACGCAGGGCGTGGCAGCGCCTGACGCCGGCCCCAGCGATTCTGCGGCGGCCCGTGCCGCTCGCCTTCGGCGGCAGTATGCAGAGGGCTGGCAGCCGGACGCGTGGCTCCGCGACACTTTTCGCTTTGACGCTGACCCGGACATGGCACATTTTTTTTTTTTTTTTTTTTTTTGAGGAAAGCAGCGTTACAGCGTGGGATGTGACAAACAAAGGGATCGACACAAAACAACGCCGAACGTCAGGTCTGCAACACAACCTCAAAAGAGTCACACCCAGCAAGCAGGGCAAACCTAGCAAGCACACGGGTGCCTAGCGAAAAAACACAAAAGGAGCCTAGAAGGCCCACAGCCAAAAACACAAGCCCCAACAGGGCACCAACACGCGGGCAAGAGACCCACAGCAGCAAACGAAAGGGACAACAGAGACCAGCAGACAGACGCAAGGAAGAAAAACACAGAACCGGACGGGCAGTCAACCAGAACACCACTATTGCACGGTCGTCTGACCACCAGCGCCAGAAGGGTCAACGGTGGAGGCATCAGGCATCAAAGACACAGGCAAAGCAGGCGACAGGTGGATGACGAGGTGGGCACCCTGACCCTCGGCGTTCACTGCCGACAACGAGCATAGCAGGCCGTTGCCGCTCCAGCGCCGAAGGAACTCTGCCCGCTCCAGCGTCGGAACGGAGGTGCCCCGAAACCAGTGCCTTGGAGCCGCGGTCATGCATCTGGCGTCCCCAACCGTGCGCGCATAATCCCGTCGAATGACCCGGACAACGGCTGCTACCGTAGCGCCCACAATGGCGGCCGAAGACATGGGGTGCCGAGCTGGATCCGCGTTGCGACGGCAGCGCAGGATCCAGACGGCCTGCAGCCACGAGAGGCGCAGCAGCGTCCACAGCGACTGACCATCCTCGCCGCCGCTGGGCTGCCACCCCCGCTGATCATCAGCCAGCAGGACAGCAGCACTGCAAGGGGGCGCCGTGCTGCCTGCTGGGCCGACCGCAACCCACAGCCGCCCCAGCCAGGCCGCCGCTGGAGCAACCTCCGGACACTCCAGGAACAGGTGCTGAACGGTCTCCGGGGTGAGATGCGCCGCGCAGTGCGGCGACGAGCAGCAGGCGTGGGCAGCACTGCGGCCAGTGACGTACGCCCAGAAGACCCCAGTGTACAAGCTGGCATGCATCACCCGCCACGCCAAGGCGCGAGCCTCCCGAGGAAGCCTGGGGCACATCAGCCTCACCCAAGCAGGCCGAGCGATGGCCGGGCCACCCCCTGGCAGAGGTCGTGCCAGGTCGCGGTGGTCCGGCACCGGCGCGACGGCCGGAGGGGCCAGCAGCACATCAATCTGAGTGGCAGCAGGGCTGTCCCCGTCCTGCCGGCGGGGCCGCACGCGCCGGCCGG
>JAOTRH010210026.1:0-10922 GCA_034768845.1 Heliamphora exappendiculata | reverse complement strand
TTGGAGGTGTTCCGAAGATCGTGGAGCCGTTTTATCCTGGGAGAGTGACGCCGGTGGAATCCCTACAACACCATCGGCAGGCGACGAATCATTCTTAAGGAAACTGCGATTGCTGGACTCGGTTTGCAAATTCCATTTATATTATTCTTGTTATTTCATTATTTGTAATTTTAGATTATTGTAAATTGTTGAAAGTTTAATAAAGATGTATTTTCTGGATCTCCTAACATGTATTTTATTTCGGCGTTGGATATTTTCCAAACAAAAGTCACCAAACACATTCAAATTTTTTGCACTTATTACTTAAAAAATTCAAAAAAATTGAAGGCACAAAAAAACATATGAACAAGCCACGTTTTATTGAATTAATGTAATAATTTATTTTTTAAGTTGATTTTATTTTATTTTTAAAAAAAATATATCCACAAAGATTTATGAAGACCAAATCTTAAAAGTCTGCCTAAAGCACATAAAAATCAAGGGTCAGTCTACTCTTTCTTTTTATAGTCTCATGGAAAAAAGTTTGTCCATAAAATTTTAGGAAGATCACATCTCCTAAACCCCGTAAAACCTCAAGGTCGCCCCAATTGTTAGCTTGTGTTTAGGTTAAATTTTTTTTATATAATTTTTTAATTTTTTGAAATTTTTTAATAAAAAAATAAATACAAAAATATGTGAAAAAAATAAACAGAAACTAAATAAGTAGATTTTTTTAAAAAAATTTAAGCGTTAAGCCTTCTAAAAAAGTTAGGCCAAACATAGGCTTAGTAGATTTGCTTTTCCTTTTAAGGCACCGTATGGGATAACGTATTTTATATGACGTATTTTTTGTCTTTTAGTGAAAAAAAAATTTATTAGCTCAAACGATGGTATTATTTAAATTTTACGAAGACCTATTTTAAAAATTTACCTAAAATCCCAAAAAATACAAGACCAACCCTAGGTGTTAATAGCGTTTCTCTTATTTTTCAAAGCGCTCGTGGTAAAAAAATTGCACATAAAATTTGACACATACTTAATCTTCTATTTTATACCGCTCATGGTGAAAAATTCAGTACCTAAATTACCATAAAAAAAAAAGGTACATATAAATTGAGTTGTTTTTATGAAATAGCCATATATAAAATAGTTATTTTTATAACTCGAGTTGTGAGTTTATATGATGTATTTTGAGTAGTTTTATATAGTTTACTCTGAATTATATTTTATATTAAAACGTTTCCATATGTAATAATGATTTATGATTGTATTTAAAGAAAATAAGAATTCCTAAATTGTACAGTTTAAAGAGCCTCAGGTGGGTGATGATCCATTGACCGATCACAGTTCATTTTTAGAGTTGGTACGCGACACATCGTAAGTACATCTTGATGATTTAAATTATTCATATTATAAATGTTATTAAAAAAATCATTCATGCAAAAAATAGGTTAATCAAATATTAGTAACTATATAGTTGAATAATACTAATCTTAAAAACTATATGTATATACACAATTTATTATCACAATCATACTTGTCATTTTTTTTAGAATTAATATAATTTGATTATATAGTTATTCATATTTTTGTATAAACAATTTTCTCAATAAACTGTGGGACACAAGTAAAGTGGGTCACAACAAACATTATTAAAAAACAAATAGAGAGGCCTTGAGCTCAAATTCTTTTAACCCCTCCTGAGATTTACATTTGAAGGGACCTGTTTGACGGTCTCTTGTACTTCTGCTATTTCATTCTTTCTGTCTCTCTAATTAAGCTGTTGAAGTAGGCCCAATTTTGTGTGATGATTACAATAATTAATGGGTGGTTGGTTCTTAATAATTTTTAACATGTGCGCTGCTTTATTAGATTATTCATCTCATCCTAACCAAACACCAAACCAGTTGCAATCAAAACAGCCACGAAGTCGCTGCAATGCAAGTACTACCGGCACCACCACCACAAGCAGCTACCACCGCACCAACACTCCCCTCAGCCAGCACAACGCCTCTGTCACCGTCATTGTCACCGCCAAACTTTTATTGCAACAAATGGCTCATCTACACAATACTACTTATTTTAATAGAGATTAGAGAAAGAGAGAAAAAGTAATTATTGGTTCTAGAGTATTATGTGATATTATATATGTGATGCTCTCATATAATTATATAGTAAAAATTATTTTGAATAAAAAAATATGAATTATTCTTGTTAGATATTTAAGAGACAAAGAGTAACTCACTTAATGTATATTAATGTATTATTATATCTCCAAATGCCCTGTTTTCTATTTGATCCAAGACGCATCATCTAGTCCTTCTAGTGGACTCACTCTCCGGTTTAGTTTTCATGGTTTCAATTATTTATATTTTAAAATTTGTTAACTAAATTATTTAAATAAAAAATTAAGTTAATCAAATAACAGTAATCAAATATTTTGATCAATTTTGTGTAAAATAAATAAATAAATATACTCAAAATTGTACTCATCGTCTATTTTTTTTATACAAAATTGATTTAAACACGTGGTTATCGTTATCCGATTAATTAACTTATTTTTTTTCTAATAATGTACTGAGAAAGTTCTAAAATATAAGCAATTTAAATTATTAAAATAAAATCCAAAATTAGGCTTACTCACTACTGGAACGACTGAACGGTCCAAACTAAATTTACACCGGAGAGAAGCCGTCCTCGTATGAAAAATATGTAATAAATAAGTAATATGAGTTATAGTTAAAAAATATTATTATAATTTTAATTAAAAATTATAAATGTGGGTTATAAGCACATTTTGTTTGTATATTTTTAATTTTTTATTCAAATATTATTTAAAATTTTCAAAAATAAACTCAAACAAACTCGTTATATGCACGGTGAACATTTGGAACCACTTATTAAGATAAATAATCATTTTATGCAACTCAGAAAATCTTGGACCACATAATAGGGGTGTACGGAGGTTGAATTAGGGCGCGTGGAAAAAAAATTTAATTAATTCGTTTCGGAAAGTAATTATTTTTTTAGTTTTAATCCGCAATTTAAGCGATTTAGTGGATTAAAATTATAAAATTTTAATATTATTTTTTTAAAATTTATTTTGAAAAAATAAAAAAATCACATTGTATTTTTTTTTAAATTATATTTAATATATCAAGAAAAAAATTAACTAAAAATAATAGTAGTAATTTAATAATAATAATATAATTAAATATCTCTAATAATAATATTTTACGTTGCATGATTATTAGAAAAAAATATTCACAACATATAAAGAAATAATTAAAATCATATATATTTTAATTTATTTCTTATTAATTATAAAAAATTTATATAAATATAAATATGCATATAAAATTGAGATTTGTCGCATATTGAAATACCATAACTCATATATATATTTTAGGTGAGTTGGAGTGACTGATTGATTGTTGATGAAATATAACTCGCAATCAATTCACTATTCTTAATTTTTTTAATCAATCCATTATTCTTACCACAACTCATTCACTCACATAACCCGCAATCAATGCACTATACTTTAGATGAGTTGGAGTAACTGATTGATTATTGATGAAAATATAATCCGCAATTAATCTACTATTCTTATTTTTTTTAATCAATCAATTATTTTTAGCGCAGTTCACTCACTCACATAACCCGCACAGACTACGTTGGATAATTGGATTAGATTGGAGGATTATTTGTAAAATTATTTGTTTTGAAAATTATACATTTATTTTAGTTTAGCATATTAAAAGTCATTAAATATGTTTTTAAAATTGTAAAAATCTTAAATAATACGACAACTATAAATATATTAAAATAAAACATTATGCTAATCACTATATATTGGGCAATGAAGATTAAAATAATAGAGAAATTTTTTTTAATAACAATACACTTTTGAAGGTTAAACTTATCATTTTTATAAATATTATTACACTTTATATAAATAATTATACATTTTTTAAGTGATATTAGTATTATTCAAAAATAAAATATCATCATGATAAATCATTTTAAAAAAGACGTAATCCTGAAATTAATTCACAAGTAAATTTTAAAAATATAATTTTTATAAAAAAAATAAATATGTATAATAAAAGTTATAATATTTTTCAAAAATATAAATAAAATTATGTATAAAACAAAAAGACTAAAAGTCTTTGAACTAGAAAATGAAACATTCACACTTTTTGAGTTTTTAAGCAAAAAATCAAAAAACCGACTTTAAACCAATTTTAATTTGATGTGTTGCCAAACGAGGACTTAACTTACTTCGTCAAAAATTAGGGCTTGTTTGTTTACGAGATTTGATGGCAAGATATGATATGTAATCTGATGTGTCTAAAAAATTTAAAAATCCAACCTTTGATGCATCCAAGGATTTTGGATATAAAATCTAAAATATGACTATATGTCCGGATGGCTTTTAACATTATTAAAATTAATAATTTATAAATTATACTTTATAATAAAAGTTGTAAGTTGCCTTTTTTCTTATAAATGACTTAACTAGTTATTTATAAAAAAAATAATAATTATAATTTATAACAAAAATCATAACTTATTATTAGAATTAATAACAAAAAATTAAAAATTATCACGAATAACTTAGCCAAATTCTCTCACTATTGATAAGGTATGAAGCCAATAAACTTCAACTAATTGAATGGGCTTCCCGATGAGTATGATTATGGTGCACTATTTAACAACAATTTGAGCAAGAACAAATCCTATAACAATTGATAATCTTGAGTTCTCTATTATGCTCACAATCAATACATGTTGAAACCAAGCAAAAATCTAAAAATGACATTACAGCAACTTTTTCTGCAATTAAGATTCATGATTCAAATTCCAAGATGTACAATCCTACATCAAGTCTTTCTCTTAACATATCAACAAATTCATATCAAAGAAGAGGAAAATCTTTCTTTCAAAATAGCAAGGGAAGAAGCAGCAACTCTAATTTGGGACCTTTTGTTGCAGTGTGTCAGATTCTACATTTTATTTGTTGATGAATTCAACAAATTTACATAGATTTTCCTATGACCCATAAAAGTGAAGTGTTAAGGAATTAATTTTTGTAAATTGATGTCTTTTAGTTTTTTATGGCTATTCAATGTGTCTTAGTAGTTATAAAACTCCTAAGTAGATAGGACTGTTGTCTAAGTGTTTTGAGTTATATTAGAAGTCCTATCAAAGATAAGATTGTTGTTAGAAGATTGAGTGGAGTTTTGTGGAGTCCTAGATTAACTATGATTTCATTTATTAGCAATCCTAGGGTATTCTAAAAACAAAAGTACAAGCGATCAAACTTAAGATACAAGCAAGCAATGCATATTCGTCAATTAAAAATAAGACAAATTAAACATCAATTACATTGAAACTTCACTTTTTTTCAAGTCTATAAATAAGACTATAGGCTAGTCACGAGATATAATTCTAAACTTCAATAATTAGATATCCAAATGTCAATTAGAAATTTTTTTCGTGTCTCCAAAAAATCAAAAACTATTCGTGTTTAACTTATAAAGCGTTCTAAGTTCATTCCGATAGAAAATTCTGCTGATTAATTGTTTCTAGGATTTGTGATAATTGTAATCAAGTAGAGAATAGTGCACGTGAATTCGATAAACAAACTTAAGACATTTACATTGAAGATTCGGTCAAAGTCTATAAGTTGTGTCTTGTCACTGTTCAACTTTTAATGCTTGATTATTTGAACTTGAATTAGTTATATAATCTTTTATCCAACTTGGGTTTTTTTACGTCACAAATATTGACCCCATTTGGATAATTTTGCTAATTTACATATTTACTTATTTGTTTATAATTTTACTTATGAGCGTTTGAGTAATTAAATAAATTTAAAAATAAAAAAATAACTAAATAAGTAAATAAGTTCATTTAGGTAATCAAATAAATTGATTTATGAGTCAAATAAACTGACTTATAAATTAATAAATAAATAAATAAATAAATAAATTATCTAAATAAAATAATTTAAATAAAATTTAATTTATTTACTAATAAATAAATAAATAAATAAATAAAATTAAACCAATGATTAGTATTTTTAATAATAATAATAATAATAATAGTCACGCATGAAATGCGGAAGAAGTACTGATTACTGATGGGGCCAAGGTCGGTGGAATGTAATGATGAGGTTTTGGTCCGTGGAAGACAAACTAGTTTCCGTCAACCTCGACCTGCTCACCCGCCCCCTTTAACCACTTTATTATCACACACCAGGCCGCAACCACCCCACGCTCTACCCTTTCCTAATCCCATTCCTAGCTACGTTTGTACCCAACCTTTATTATTACTCCTAGAACAACACAACAGTATTATTATTATTATTATTATTATTATTATTATTATTATTTAATGGTTTTGCCAGCCTATTATAATTATAATTATTATTATTTGCGTAATATCGGTCCATGTTTGGCTGTTCCATTTTTTTTGTCTTCTAGATTAATTAATCAGAAGCTTGTGTTCAGCTCTGCAGTACAAAATTTAAAAATTAATACGACGTACTGTATTGGATAATAATTATAAGGGTGTTTGGCGAAGTGACTAATTTAACTTTTAATTTTAATAATTTTAACAAGTTATAAATATTTTCAAAAATACAAACTTTAATTATAAGTTAATTTTTTTATTTTATTTATAAATTATAATTTTTATCATAAATTATAATTTATAAATTATTTATTTTAATAATACCAAACACGATCCTATTATATTTTTATGACCTTGGAAGCCTCATACTGAACAAAAATTACATGGCAAAAAAATTTCTAATGCTAACTCTTTTTCCATTATTGGGATTGTTTGTCCAAACTATTCACGGTAGTTTTTACTTTTAATTTTTTTGTTACTATTTTTAGCTATTACAAATTATAATAGCTACATATTATAACTATTTTTTTGTTTTTTTTACTACATATTATAATTATTTTTTTCTATTTTAACTAGAAACTATAATTTTTTCTAAATACCTACAACGTCTACTACAAGTTATAACTATTTTTTTTATTTTAATTACAAATTATAATTTTTTATCAATCACTTGTAATTTTTATAACTTTTACTACAAATTATAATCTATAAACATTTCAAACACCACCATGAGAGAATTGGAGAAACTTAATTCTTTTACCGTAGTAAATAAGTTAATCTAGGGTTTAATTTATAAATTCAGCTTTTTTATTTAAATTTTTTGGCTAAAAATTAAAACAACCAATATAGTTCATTTAACAAAATATTTTATTTTTAAATAAAATAAATAAAAATATTATTTACTAAAATATTCTTAACTAGAATATTTATTCAAACTCCAATTTAATTTATTTTAAAAGACAATAACCGTGCGTGTCCGAGGCAAAGGGAATGAAGTAATTAAGCAACTTGCCTGAGAGCAATCGAGGCAAACAAAAGACAAATTCAACACATCAATCCATATAACTATGAGCTCTGATCCTTGTTGTCAACTGTGCAAAGACAACTCCAACAAAACGATCTTTGGCTTCCATTCCACGAATACGTTCAAACCAGTCTGTCCCAAACAGACCCAAAAACATTTACAGACACCCAAAACTTGTAAAACCCTCCAAATTCACAATTCCATATATTCCCATAACCATAAAGTTGCCAAAAGCTTCCCCAATGGAAGCTTTCTCTATATAATGATTCTTTCTGTACCTCCAAACAGAAAAACCCAGAAGTAAAATCACACATTGAAGCCCAAAAACACACACATGTGTTATATGTATATATTTAAATGGACAATGCTAATCACCGTGTGGATAATGAGTAAAAGTGTAGAGATATATTTACTATGTATTTGTGAAATTATAAATTACACTTTCAAGAGTGTACCCTTATCCATCGCCGTGGTAGTTAGCATCACCATGTTTAAATATATAACTGACGAAAACAGTACCAAAAACAGCAACTGAAATGACAACCCGAAAGAAAAAAAGGGAAACGAAGAAGATTCCATCTTATAGCTTGAGAAGGAGTGTTGGTGTTACTTGAGCCCTTTGCCTGGCGTGGAGATAGCAAGATCCGCCCATCCGAAGCACTCCCCATCGGTCAATCCGCCGTCAACACTGCCCATCTGCCAGGTGTTGCAACCAGTCGCCCCCGCAGAACCACTACCGCCAACGCCGTACCCATAGCCACCGCCGACCGTATTGCTATTTCCACCGCTAACTTCCTCCATATGCCAAACACCGGCACCGAGGCCGCCAAATCCCATTTGGCGAAACCCGTACCCGGAACCGACCCCGAACCCACCCAGAGCGAAGAACCCGCCTCCATGCGCGTTCAGCAACGAGGTGTAGCTCTCGGTCTCGGGAATGGTCTCGTTTAAGTTCACGTCGACGAACAGCAGCGACGCCGTCTCGGTTTTGATGCCGGGGGTGATCGGGGTTGGGTTGGCGGCGGGTATCGGGTCGAAAGTTAAAGAGGAGGAGGACGACGACGAAGTGGCGGCGGCGGCGGAGGAGGAGGAGGAGGAACGAGAACGCTTATTGGGATTCTTGCGGGTGCCACCGCCGACGGGGACGTTGCGGAGGGTTCCGCCGCGAGTCCAGTAGCGGCGGCAGGACTTGCAGAAGTGGCGGGGCTGGGAGAGGTTGTAGTTGTTGTAGTAGCAGAACTTGGTGTTGGTGGAGTCACACCGCGGGCAAGGGAGGTGCTCCGGCTCCGGCGGGTGGGCGCCGCCGTGCTGCAGCTTCGGCTGTCGTCGGTCGAAAGATTCAGACGGCATTTCTTCTGTGGTTATTTGTTCGATTTGCTTAGTTGCGTGTTCTGTTAATTGGAAGGGGGACGAGAATGGAAGGACGGGACGAAGTTAGAGAGAGGGAGAGCCTGGAGGTTAGGGTAGTGAATATGGTTTTATATTGGCGGAGTCTCTGGTTTTTTTTAAGTGAAGAATGTGGCACTTGGACAGAGCATTCTTGCAAATATTTAAAATACAGAATTAATTATATAATATGTTAATGATTTTTATAAAATCATAAAATTACAAATAAAACATAATAATGTTAACAATAAAAAATACTAATTTGTAATTCAGTGATTAGTTGTATTATCGAAAATTTAAAATATGTGTCGTTAGAATTTAGTATAATTGCTTATTTACTTATTTTTGTTTTTAGTAAATTTTTTATTATTTAATAAAATTATTATATTTTTTTACTATTTTTATTGAGATGAGTCGAAAAATTAAAAAAATTATTAAAATATAAAAAGTTCAAAAAAGACAAAAAAAAACTAATAAATCAAATTTTATGTTGTTTATTTTCATTTTTGGTGGGCATTTTTTATTTTTTGATCAAATTTATTTTATTTTTTAAGTTCATCTCATCAATCTCATCAGAAAATTCCAAAAATTAAAAAATAATTTTTAAAAAATAAAAAAATATTAAGAAAACAAAAATAAGCAAAATTAACTACATCTGGCCCAAATAGGGCCTTTTTGAAAGAGTATTTGACACTTGAGCTCCACGTTGTAGACTCGATTCACAACTAACTAAAAAATTAATTTTTATTTTATTTTTTTACATTTTAATTAAAAAGTTAAATAGAATTTAAAGTAAGTTATTTTATAACTTAATTTTTATGTTAATTTTTTTTAAATTAGTTATTTGGGTAAAAATGTAAGTTTTTTTATTATTTTTATTTAAAATGACAAATTTACCTATTTAATATTAATAATTATATGTAGTTAGTAATGGTAGAAAATAAGTTATAAATAAGGAGTATTATTGCATTTTAAAAATTATAAAAATTTAAATAGAATATTCTAAAAATTTGTGTTTTGATTTGACTTTTTATTTTTTTATTTTTTTTTTAAATGACAAACATTAATTTTTTTGATATTTTTAACCAAATAAAAAATAAAAAAATCCGAGATTGCTAATCACAGGGCCTTAGAGAGATTTTTTAACCTTTCTATTTATATTTTTTATATTTGATTTAATCTTTTTACTTTAAAAAAAAATCAATTTTGCTTAAATTTGTTATTTTCTGACTACTTGTGATATAACTTTTATTGATAAGTATAAAGATTTAAACTAAAATTTAAAAATTACTAAATACAAAAAAAAATTAATAAGAAAATCTCTCTCAAGTAGCAGGGTTCTGTTCTGACATTTTAAGAAATACTAAGCATCTGTTTGGGGTTACTAAAAAGTTAGTATTTTTGTGAAAAAAAAAGTTTTTAAATTATATTGTTTGACATTTTTATAAAGCTCGGTAATTATGTTTTTATTTTTGTTTTCAAAAATAAATTCTTATACACATTCTAAACGTACAAAGTTATTTTTACTAATGAAATAATGATTATATCCCCAATTAAATAGTCAATTATACTCTTAATAATAAAAATTAGTATTTTAAATACTACAACTTAAAAATAAAAATAAAAACATATTACATATATTAATAAAAAGTAAAAAAATGAAATTAAGATTACTATAAATAAATTATCTCAAACAATATAATTTTTTTTTCTAAAAAACCAAAACAACTTAAATGCAAATCTTTTAGATATCTCAAACAAGGAGTAGCCATTCAGTCTTTTTGCTTTTTTGTATAAAATAATTTTATATATTTTAAAAATATCATAACTTTTATCCAATTGCAAGGTTCTGTTGTGGATCAATTATCCAATACTTTTATGGCACACGTTCAGTTAAAGAATAAAAATATAAAAATCAAGGTATACATTAGGCCTCCTTTAGCAATTTGGCTTTAAATCAGGCTTTTTGGTTAAAATCACTTTAAGTCTAAAAAATTAAAAGTTCGTTTGAAAAAGGTACGAGGTGACTTTAAGTAAAGACTTAAAGTGACTTTAAGTTAAAAGGTAAAAAAATTATTTAAAATTGTTATTATTTTTTAAAATTTATTTTTAA
>JAOTRH010210015.1:0-10922 GCA_034768845.1 Heliamphora exappendiculata | reverse complement strand
AAGTTGGAACAGCATTTTGGTTTTGTATTAATAGAACTAACTGTTGGTGTAGCATGTAGAATTTTAATTGTTTGTTCCGTTACTTGGTTCCATCCTCATTTTATTTTCGCTATCTGATTGCACTGGGAAATAAGTAGGTGAGTTTAGTACTAAGCGTGTGTTTACTCTAAGCTTTTTTATACGTTTTTTTTTTCTTGTCTTTAGTGAACTTATTTTAGCATTGGCCTAAATAAGTTGTACTTTCTAGGTTCCTTTCATCATGGGAACTCAAAAAAGTAAAAAATCATGACCAAAAAATTATTAAAAAAAGTTTAGATAAGATTGAAAAGCCAACTTGAGAGGCTTTTTGACCTTTTTCGTGATTATTTGTCTTCAGTGATTTTTGTTTTTAGACCAAAAAGAATGCACATAACACAACCCCTTCCTACGTGGAACCGAATATTGTAAGTGATTTGAACTGCCCACTGCCCACTGCCCACTGCATAGTGGCAAGTGAAGTTGGTGTGCTCCGCACCCTAATAGCGAATAGTAGCGAGCCCCTTTCCATGACCGTTAGGTTATTTGGCAGGAATAGAACTTCAGCCGCTCGAGTGAGTTCTCACTTCCTGATACCCTTGCGTTGGTATCCCCTAATTGGTCTAATGGGCATACTTTTTAGATTCTTCTCGTCACGGGAAACTGAAAAAGAAAAAAGAAAAGAATTTAAACTAAAAAACAAAATAAGTCCAGAAAAGATGGGAAAAAGCTTCAAAAAAAAGCTATTTGGCTTTTTAGACCAAACATGGTTAGGACTTGGGACTATAAGTCACTTATAATTGAATAAGCGACTAAACCGGTTCGGTGTCTGGTAATCCAAAAAGTCTAAACACTGGCATTAACAGTTGCATCTGAGCATGAAGCATGACATGGTTTGATTTGGGTCCTTGGTTTTTTGAATTCCTTGTGTTGTCCTTTGAGGTGTTTTTGTGGATGATGAGTCCCAAGTTTAAAGGGTTCTTTGATGAGCTACTGCTCCAAGTTCAGGTGCTTAATTTATTGTCCCCGTGTCTACCAGAATTCTTATTTACATTCTGATTAATAAATTTTGAATGATATTTTAAGCTGGTTCCAACTCTTGAGGCCTTGTGTATGTATTTTAAAGAACGGAAAATTGGTCAAAGGTTTTAAGTGTAGTGGTGGTTTTGTTTTTCATCCACCTTAATATGTTTTTACGTGTAAGGTCTATCAACGACATAAAGAATTAGCTATAAATCCTGTATATGACACGCGTATATTTTTATGACGAAAATACCTTTATTTTGTCGAGATTCGTTTAGATTTGAAATGGATTTGAGTATTTAATAACAGAAATTGGAAGTGAGATTTAATTAGAAATTCGCTATTGTGATCGCAAAAAAATTGTTATTTTTCGTCGCGATCTTATGTCGCAACGGGATATTGTGATTTTTGATTGCGATCTTATTAATCTGTGATCTTGTTATGTTTTTTCGATCTCGTTGTGATTTTTCATTGTGATCTTTGTGCGATATGTGATTCGATTTCTGATTTCGATCTTTGTTTTGATTTCTCATTGCAACTCTAGCTTGCGATTTTTTGATGGTGATTCGTCATTGTAGTTCGTGATTGGTGACTATAGCTCGTTATTTTTTCGATTTCGATTTTAGATTTACAAAAATTGATTTAGGTGCATTATTAGTGATTGAAGTTGAAAATTATTTGTTTCGATATTTAGTGATTGAAGTTGAAAATTATTTGTTTTGATAGTTGTTTGACAAATTATGGATGATTCTCTTGTGTTTTCCTGCAAATATGGAATGTATACGAGTGTTGTAAAAGTAAAATTAGGTTTTTTGTTAGATGATATATTGGATTGTGTTTGTAGAAAGTTAAAGAACCTAAAACGTGAAATTTTTTTTCTTACATACTCGTTGCCTGATAATTCTAATTTTACGCTTGTTGATGATGATAACTTTGAGAATATGGTGTCGCTTGTTGGCCGTATTGGTGTTGATCGTGTGGATATTGTTGTGAATTATGAGAACTGTGTCTGATAGTACCAGTAATCAAGAACGAGTTGGTATTGAAGGTAGTTTTAGTAGATGTTCTGATGGTACGAGTAACCAATAAGGAGCTATTATTGAAAGTAGTTACAGTAGGGGTTCTGATGCTGTTGATGTTGATCCTCTTAAATTTTTTTGTCTTCACCAAGAGACTTTACTGTTATCATCTGGTTGGGCTGAATTAATTAGTCATGTTAGGCAGTGTTTTAAGGGTGGAGTTAATGAATTTAAGTGTTGTTTGGCAAAATATGCTATTAGGGTTGGGTTTTCATATGATCTTTTGAAGAAGCTTGTTGCTTGAGGGAATCAACCAGTTATAAGTAGTTTGTTCATTCAATTTTGAATAGATCAAATGACTTCTTTTATATTAGGAGTTTGGATAATGAGCATAGTTGTGGTGGGACATTTCGTACTTT
The DNA here is from genome assembly GCA_034768845.1 of Heliamphora exappendiculata. Classification (NCBI taxonomy): domain Eukaryota; kingdom Viridiplantae; phylum Streptophyta; class Magnoliopsida; order Ericales; family Sarraceniaceae; genus Heliamphora; species Heliamphora exappendiculata. Next base: position 8,446 of record JAOTRH010210015.1, on the reverse strand, counting down.
TAAAAGTAAGCGGATGAGTTTGAATTTGGTTGCTAGTGCAATTATTAATTAGGTTTGCGACAAGCCATTAACGAAACTAATTGATATTGTTGGATTCTTTACACAACAGTATGGTCTTACAATATCTTATCATCATGCTTGGTTGGGTGAAGGCAAGAATTCAGTTGTACGGGGATTATTCACTGTCATTTGATCAGCTCTGTTGGTATGTTGAAGCGGTTGAGTTCAAATCCTGGAAGTGTGGTTAAGATTGAGTGTAATGTGGAGATAGTAAATGGTTCAGAAGATTGTTTGTGGCATTTGATGCATGTATCAATGGTTTCAATCATTGTCGGCCTTTGCTGTCTCTTGATGGGATTTTTTAAAAAGGGAGATATAAATATTGTTTGCTTGCTGCTACATAGAAGGATGCTAATCAATGTTTGGACTATTACTGTAACAGAATAGATAAATTTATCTGTTAATAAGTTGTTTCTATTATAGTGAAACAGATAAAATTATTTGTTTCATGATGTGTATAATTGGATCGTTAAATATATCTGTGTTTGTTATTACTTTTATCTGTTCATGCATAAAGTTTTACGTGTTCTAGAAATAAAACAGGTAAATGTATATATGGTTATTTTATAGTGGATAGATAAATTTATCTGTTCACGTTGTTGTGCTTGTTATAGTGGACAGATAAATTTATCTGTGTTTGATAACAAACATAGATACGTTTATTTGTTGAAGATATTGACTTTGTTATGGTACATAAATAAATTTATCTGTTTATGTATGAAATTTTACGTGTTTTTTAAAAAAGAGAAATTTATATGTGGTCATTTTACGTGCTTTAAATGAGACAAGTAAATTTATTTGTGTTTTATACGTGCCTTCAAACGTACAGATACATTTATCTGTGATCTTTAAAAATGCTGTCGACAGTACAGATAAATTTATTTGTTAAGAATATTTTGTTTAATACTTATATATGCTTTTTGTTGTTGTAGGTTTGTTTCATTTGGCATTTGCTGTAGTTAATTCTGAGAATGAAGATAATTGAATTTAATTTTTAAGTATATTGTTTGGGATTTTATGTAGTCGTTCAATTACATTTATAAGTGATCGGCATGCTGCACTAGTTCAGTATATTCCAAGGTTGTTTAGTAATGGATATCATGCATACTGTTTGCAACATGTGAAAGCAAATTTGATGGATAGATATTCAGGGCATTTGTCTAATTCATTTCGAGAACGTATGGTGTATTTGTTTTCAGATTGTATATATACTCCTTCAGTTTAAGATTTTCAAGAGAAGTTGAATTTTTTTTGAGAAAAGGGTGGGTAGTAAAGCTCATGAATTTATTTGTAATTTGCCATTTGAGAACTGGAGTAATGCATTTTTTAAAGGTAATCGTTATGGTGAGATGTGTTTGAATGTTTCATAATCTTTTAATAATTGAATTAGTGATGTTCGTTACTTGCTAATTACAAAATTAGTTGATAAAATAATGATTCAAATTATGAAACAAATGCGATAGGAGAGAAGCTTCAAAGGAGTGAAAATTCATTGTTTGTCCTGACATGGATAAAAAAGTAATCGATGCATTTAATAAGGGTAGGACCTGGACAATTAGTTCTTCTAGCTCATCTGTGTTTGAGGTTCAATCATTTCCTTTAGTGGGGGTTGATATTAATGAGATGACTTGCAGTTGTTCTCGGTGGTAGTTTAATGAATTTTCATGTCGCCATGCTGTGACGACTATTTAAAAGAGTAGAAAAGATATTGCTTTATACATTGACCCGTTATTTACTGTAAAAGCGTTTCAGTTATCATATAAGGAATGTATATTTTCAATTTCAACGGTTGGCATTCTTGATTTTGAAGAAGAATCTGTTGGTATTATGTCACATTTGACTTGGAAGTCACCTGGTAGACCTAAAATTCAGAGGATTCGTTTAAGATGTGGAAGTATTAGGCATGTGAGATGTGGAAGGTGTGAAAAGTTGGGAAAGCACAATCGGAAGACTTGCAAGGAGCTAATTTGAATATTCTTTTTTTTTTCATTTGATTTTTAGTTTGTATAGTTGGAAAAGCTGTAACACTTGATTTTTAATAAAAATTAAATTTTGTATCTTATTTGTTCCTTTTTACAATAGGACATGTAAATTTAATTTTTATTTACTTGTCCTTTTTTTAAGATAACATATAAAGTTATCTGTTAGAGATTTATTTTTGTCTTCATCAATTATGTTTAACTTAAGAGATAAATTTATCTGTTAAGAATTTGGGCCATGTGTATGTTTTATCATAATAGTGCAGATACATTTATATGTTAATGATTTGTGTCTTACTTGTTTATTTTCACAATAGTACAGATAAATTTATATGTTAAGGATTTAGACACCTTTTATGTTTTATCATAATAGTACAGATACATTTATCTGTTAATGATTTGTGCCTTGCTTATTCTTTTTTATAATCGTACAGGTAAATTTATTTGTTAGACTGTTCTATTGTCTTCATGAATTGTGTTTAGCTTAACAGATAAATTTATTATTAATGATTTGGGCTCTCTTTATGTTTTACATAATAGTAGATATACATTTATTTATTAGTGACTTATGTCTTATTTGTCATTTTCACAATAGTACAGATACATTTACCTGTACACTTAAATGTGTTTTCACATACACAGATAAATTTATATCTTGAAACACAACAGTTACATTCTGTTAACAATACAAATACATTTATTTGTACACTTAAACGTGTTTTCACATGCACAGATAAATTTATATTTTGAGACACAACAGTTACATTCTGTTAACGATAAGATATATTTATCTGTATACATTAAATGTGCTTTCAAATACACAAATAAATTTATCTGTGTATTTTGTATTCACACCAAAGAATAACGAATTTACACAAACAAATATTACAAATAACAGTTTTTAAATTAATCAAGTGTTCTTAAAGCTAGATAAACAAAAACGTGTTTTCCAATCAACCACAAAAATAAAAGTGTTTTAGATGCATAGAGTAATGTTTGAAAGGTTTCAAAAAGATGAGAGAGAAGGAGATCTAGGATTCAGCTGGCGAGTCAGAATGCCCCACCTTAAGAACCTTGGACGGTGAACCACCAATTGTGGATGCATCATCCTCTTCCTCAGGCTGGATGAGCGAAAAGTCTTGATTGGGAAAGGCCATATGGACTTGTTGACGGAAGGTCTCATAACCATGGTCCCACTACTCGGCCATTTGCATCCTGACAACAGTAGAGTCCATGTGCTCGGCTATGCGGTTGGTGATTAACTGTTCTAGCTCTCTAGAGGATTTGAACTCGGCAAAAAACGCAGCTTTTCCCTTGGCATTCTGAAATTCTAGCTCCCTGCACTTGAACTCCAGGTCAATTATCTTCTTTTGGCGAGTTGCCATCTTAGCCATCATCTCTTTCTTAGCCTTGTGTAGTTCTTCAATGGATTGTTTACATTTTTCTAGTTCAGACTTCAGATGGGTGTTCTCCTGCTTCAGTGGCTCCAATTGTTCATTCAAAATTTTCATAGAATTTGAGACAGATTGCACTATTTTCTCAGCTGCCTTCTAGGCGGTATAATACTCATTCATCCGAACAATGGAATGATGGCCTAAAAGCTTTGGTCTGGATAGAAGTAAAATAGATAAATTTATATATTCACGTTGTGTTTTTTTTACAGTGGACAAATAAATTTATTTGCGTTTAATAACAAGACACAAGACACAGATAAATTTATCTGTTAAAGATGTTGGATTTGTTATATTGCACGGATAAATTTATCTGTTCATGTATGCAACTTTATGTGTTTTTAAAAGAAGATGGATAAATGTATGTGTTCATTTTATAGTGGACAGATAAATTTATATCTTCACGTTGTTGTGCTTGTTATATTAGACAGATATATTTATCTGTGTCTGATAATAAACACATAAATTTTTCTGTTGAAGATGTGTTTTTTATGGTACATAGATAAATTTATTTGTTTATGCATGAAGCTTTACGTGTTTTTAAAATAAGTCATTAATTTATCTGTTCATGCATGAAGTTTTATGTGTTTTTAAAATAAGACAGATAAATTTATCTGTGCGTTTTATACGTGCTTTTAAACGTACATATATACAAGTGATGTGCAGCTCTTTTATAGTAATTGCAAAATATGAAAAAATGATACTTTCAAGTGTACTCCTTCAATAATATTTCTGTTACCTTGGCAAGTTGTCTCGAGTTGAATTAATCTTTTTGGGACATTTCTCAATATCGATCAAACTAATGTGAAGAATACAAATGGTTTTGCTAAATCCTATTCTAGCTTTTTTTTTCGGAAATAATAGATTTATATCTTCGACTTATTTTGTTATGCTCAAAGTTCTAGGCTCTTTTTTTGAATATTATTCAATTTGACACTTCTAAGTTCTAGGTTTTTACACTAATTAATTTCTTGCGAGCTTCTTAAATTTTATCATTGCTTTTGCTTTATTTAATTATGAGGACTTGATTCAGGCATTCAAATTTCTTTCATCAAGACCTAGAATTTATTAAAAAACGCAAATGCAATTATGAGATTCAAGAAGCTCACAAAGAGTTGATTAGTGTAAAGATTTAGAATTTAGAAGTGTCAAATTGGATAATATTCAAAGAAAAAGCTTAAAACTTAGAGCATAATAAATAAGTTGAGGATATAAACTTACTATTTCTGAAAAAAAGCAAGAATAGGATTTACCAAAACCATTTGTATTCTTCACATGGTTTGATCGACCCAAAATCGAACAAACTCAAACTCAAAATCGTAACCTTAATCCAAATCCTCATCCATTTGAAGATTTCAACTGGGTTTGTAGGGTTTATGTTCTTCTACATTGGCTTGCTCTGGTGTGATCTCGTCCACAGATGATATGTTGTGGATGGAGTAAGGGCGGAGCGGCGGTAGCGAGGGTTAGCGCAAGCACGGTGAGCGTTAGAGAGGGAGAGAAACAGAGATTGCGAGAGGCGAGAGACCAAAGAGAAATTCGAACGACAAGAGTGTGAGAGGTGAGAGGTGAGAGGCGAGAGATGGAGCAAGGGTGGATGGAGCAAGGGCAGAGCGGCGGTGGAGAGGGTTAGGGCAAGCACGGTGAGTGTCAGAGAGGGAGATAAACCGAGATTGCGAGAGGCGAGAGGCCAGAGAGAGATTCGAATGGCGAGAGTGCGAGAGGTGAGAGGCGAGAAAAGCTGAGGGGAGAGGGCGGCGATGTTAGAGTCGCTAAGCTCAGTCATTTCCTTTCCTCAGTGAGGCGATGCTCTGCCTTATAGCCACGCTCGCCTCTGCCTTACATGCATGTCCAACCGTTGGATGATTGAAAGCAATTATAGCCATTTGATCAAAGTTAAACATTACATCAAACATCTTAACTTGTTATATAGATGCTTTTTGTTTAATAGTTATAAATTTATCTAGGTCTTTGATGCTGAGAATGAAGATAATTGAATTTAGTTTTTAAGTGGGGGTTAATGTACCTTTGCTACTTCTTGATAGAAGCGGTCCCCTAGGGTATGAGGGGAGAAAGCTCCCATGGCTTCTTGGTTAGTAGGGGAAATGATACTCTCGATCATCTTTAAAGCATACTCTCCTTCCACAAAAATGGATTCGGGCTTTTCAAAGGATGCATTCCCCTTCCTCTTGTGCTGATTTGCTATCCTTGGGCGTTTTAGGGGGAGAGGCCCGGAGCCATCGATCTCCTGGTCCACGTGCTTTTCCCTTAGTTTTTTCAAATGCTTTTGAATTTTTTTATCAACTCTGTTTATCTTTCCTACAAAGAGAACATATGATCTCAAAATGATTAGAATAACAGTATAAAAGGGGAAGAACGGGGATGCTTATGACGTTTGACCTTTTAGATCTTGGGCCTCGATAGTTGAGGAGACAGATTGGGCAGTGAAGAGAATGTAAATACTTTCAACCACAATCTATGAGTGATTGGTAGGGGTCTTAGCCTGGTTTAGGTCGGTGGCAATGGTGGCTTCAAGGAGATCTAACTCCTCCCCACTCAATAGTTCTAAGGGGAAGGCTGCTTGGTGATGAGAGGGACCTGCATCGGTTTGCTCGTCTTCCATCTCTGTAGAAGAACTCTTGTCTTGGATTGTGTAAAAGGGAACGGTCCTAAATGCAGTCCAAGCGATTTGAGTCGGTTTGTCTCCTCGAAGAAGATGATTGAAGGAAGTAAATTGTTTCTTACTCTGTTTAAAAGAAGTTAAGGACTCTTAAGCAATGGATGGCCTGGGTGCGTCCAGCTGCTACCTAACGAATGACGGAGATCAAGTGAGGAAGCGAAGGGGCACGTTGAGGATCCTAGTGTATTTTTTGGTGAACTGGAGTTTGAAATAAGACACACTTGATCCTGAAATATATAATAATAATAATAATTAAATTTTGTGTTCATCCAAATTTTAAAATAAGACAGATAAATTTATCTGATATTTATTTGTGCTGTTTTTAAGCTAACAGATATAGTTATCTGTTAGATAGTTCTTTTGTGTTCATCAACTGTATTTAACTTAACAGATAAATTTATCTGTTGAGGATTTAGATATTATTTATGCTTTATCATAATAGTACAGATAAATTTATCTGTTATTAATTTGGAAACTGTTTATACTTTATCATAATAATATAGATAGATTTATCTATTGAGAATTTGAGCATTGTTTATGTTTTATCATAATAGTATAGATAAATTTATCTATTAATGATTTATTTATGCTTTATGTTTTATCATAAAGCATAAATAATGCCCAAATTCTTAACAGATAAATTTATCTATTAATGATTTTGGGCATTATTTATGCTTTATCGTAATGGTATAGATAAATTTATCTGTTAAGAATTTGGGCATTATTTATACTTTATCGTAATAGTATAAATAAATTTATCTGTTAATGATTTGAGACTTGTTTATGTTTTATCATAATAGTACAGATAAATTTATTTGTTGAGGATTTCGGCATTGTTTATGTTTTATTGTAATGGTATAGATAAATTTATCTGTTAATGATTTGGGACTTGTTTATACTTTATCATAATAGTACAGATAAATTTATCTGTTGAGGATTTCGGCATTGTTTATGTTTTATCGTAATGGTACAGATAAATTTATCTGTTGAGGATTTGGATATTGTTTATGCTTTATCTGTTAATGATTTGTGTCGTGTTTATTCATTTTTAAAATAATATAGATAAATTTATCTGTTAAAGAGTTTATTTGTCTTTATCATGTGTTTAACTTAACAGATACAATTATCTGTTAAGGAATTGGGCGTTGTTTATGCTTTATCGTAATAGTACAGATAAATTTATCTGTTAATGATTTGTGATTTATTTAATCATTTTCACAATAGTACAGATAAATTTATTTGTTATTTACCTTTTCTTTTGTATGAACTATAGAGACAAAATTGCATTACGTATTCACAGAAAAGAACAACGTATTTACTTCAAAAAATATTACAAACAAGAGTTTTTAAATCAATCAAGTGTTTTGTTTTTTTTTGTTCTTCAATGAATGGCTTCAACAGTAGTTTCTGATTGTACGCTTTTAGACACCATGACATTCCTGGATCATTAGGAAATTTATGTAGTAGTTCAGCTTTGAAAGCTGCTGTTGTTTTTTACAAGCAGATATTTCATTAGGAAATTTATGTAGTAGTTCAGCTTTGAAAGCTGCTGTTGTTTTTACAAGCAGATATTTGTCAGCTGGAAGAGATATTTGTCTTCTTTCGTAATATTTTTTTATTAGAAAACAGATAATTATGTCACAATTAACCCTACAAAATTAAAAAATTGATATAGTTTAAGAGATAAAATAAATAATATTGTAACTACACAAATTAATAGATAAACTTACGATTCAGATATCTGTTGTGGAGCATCTTCACTTGATATAATTGGTGTATCAAAATTTTATTTTTCGAAAACACTTTGGACATGAGATAATTTAAAATTTGGCATATCCTTTTGCTCTCCGTGTTGCTTTTTCATAAAAGTTTCAACATATGTTTTTTTTAATGACAAATTAATATATTAGTCATATTTTTGTTTATAATAATTTATTTTAAGTTGTAATTTTAATATAAATTAATTTCTTACCACAAGGAAAGCATCTTGTAAGAATTGGTCTTCAATGCCTTTCCTTGTCTTTATGGAGTTATAGTGGAACCAAGAGCCTTTTTCAATATAAAAAATAAAGAGAGTCCAATGAAATGGCTTGTTTGTTGGATGATTCCCATTGGAGTTTATTGGAAATATAAGAAAATCGCATAGTTGAATGCAAAAGATAAATTTATAAGTGAAATTAATGAAATAATAACACTAATATAACACACACACACACACACACACACATATATATATATATATATATATATATATATATATATATGTATATATATAT
>JAOTRH010210004.1:0-10922 GCA_034768845.1 Heliamphora exappendiculata | reverse complement strand
AATTATTTACTAAAATAATGATCTTGGCAGTTTTGCCTCCAACAATATCTACCTGATAAACTAACATATAATCCTTAGTCATTTTCAGGTTTTTGATTATATATTTTACCATTGTCCAATGCTCCTGTCCTGGATTAGATTGATATCTACTAACCATGCCAACGAAAAAACAGATGTTGGGTCTAGTGCAAAGGATAGTATACACGAGGCTTCCTATTGCTGAAGCATAAGGAACCGCCTTCATCTTCTCTATCTCATCAGGTGTCTTAGGGCACTGATCCTTAGATAGAGTGACTCCATGCCTGAAAGGGAGGAACTCTTTCTTGGAATTTTGCTTGCTAAAATGAGTAAGGACTATATCGATATAAGTAGCTTGTGATAAGCTCAATATCCTTTGCATGCGATCTCGCCAAAGCTTGATTCCTAGGATGTGACTAGCTTCCCTCAAGTCTTTCATATCGAAGTGGCCGAATAACACCCCTACATAATTTTTGATGAGCAAGATATCATCTACATAATGTACCAGAAATACCATCACTCTTTCATCACGCTTCTTGTACACACAGGACTCGTCAAGACATTGATCAAAACTGTAACACCCCGCTCTCATAAATCACCAAACCTGTACAAAGGGATGTGATCCAGCCGCAGATCGGTGACCAAAGAGAAAGACAAGGGATAAAGAAATTAAGAGACCAAACAAGAACTTCTAAGTAACCACAACACCTTAATGTCAAAAGAGGTATACATGAGTCACTAGAGATTCTCCATCCCACGGGCATACATTACTTCTAAAACATCAAAAAAGCACCTTTAGGGTCTTATACATGAAGGTCTGCTAAAACTAAAATCTAAATAAAAGAAAATCGAACCAACACAATTCCCAACACCAAAACCAAAATTATTCAACGACGAATGTGGTAGACCAACTCCTAGCCATTCCTGGTATCTGTAACCACTGAGGTTACAGGAGAGTGCACTTAGCATTATCATGAATAGAAATGACAGTTACTTAGTTAACGATAACTGAAAACTTTTTCTAAAAATAGTTCATTACATTTTCCACGAAAAACATAAAAACAAATGCATTTTCTTGAACATAAAAGCATCACAGATTATACAGAACCTTCTCAGTACTGCAAAAAAAAAAATGTTCCTAGCTCAACTGCCACAATTTATCATGAATAACCACTTTCTCAAAACTAAACCCAAACCCCAATAGTGTCCAAGTAATCGTCAACCACATGACCGGGAGTTCTAACGGTACCGTAACCTCAATTCACAATGCACGGATAGCAACGTGATAGAATGAGAGCCACTCTCTACCAAGCACGAGTTGTATGTGCTAAAACCTAGAAATCAGCTCAAAAGCCTTAAAGGCACAAACTCCCGCTTAACGGGACACCTCCCCTATATGGACAATTGAAAAATCTATAGTTGGGTAACCTCCCTCATAACGGGATATAAAAGGGCTAGAAACGCTTGTAATTTGGCACTTTGGATTTGGCACTTTGGAAACAACCACACAACATTAATCATACTTATATAATAACATCCTGCTAGCTCAAAATATCATGATAGCACACTTGAATTAAAAATATTAATGCTTTTGAAAATAAAAGATTCATGCGATCGTCAAACTGGTCATAATTCAAAACATACGCTTCAAAGCATTTTCATGCATCATTTACATAAACTCAAGTTCAAGATAATGGCTAAGCACTCTCACCTTATCTTATATGCGTACGAACCAAGCCTTTGTCAACGAGCTAAGCTTGCTCTTTGGGTAACAAAACTTCCATGCTTAGCAAGAAAATAAGACTTAACCGTCAACACAGAGTTCTACCCCTCTTAGAACGTGAAGTACTAAAATAATTCTTACTACTGAATATTTTCTTGATTTTAGGGACCATGGTTACTTTCTTTATAGACTTAAGGGGTACTACGCACTTGCCCAATCCTTCACTTGTTTAAGGATTTAACTTAACCATTTATTACTCTCTCTCAATCATTAAATTTTAAAGTACTACAGCACTTTGAGGTACTTAGACTTGGATTTGGATTATGATTTTTGGTGAAAACTTAGATTCAAATATTCTCTACAACTTTTATGCTTTACACCAAGGCCAAAATCTAAGGCAACTAGGTGAAAAACTTGACGGAAATGAAAATGGTTCAGCACTTGCTCAGAGAATTGGTCAGAAAAGTGTCTCTGTTGGTCTCAGTTTTGGGGTATCATATCAAGTCCAAATGAACCCATTTTTGAGTATGTTCTAGCTCAGCATGTCCCCTACAAGTGTTATGTTTAGAGCTAAGGGTAGATGTTTGTAACAAGTTAGACGTTTTGGCCATTTTAGAAAATTGGTTCTGTCAGCTGCAAACACTCAGTAGAGCCGGTTTTGGACAGAAGGTTTGAAATGATTTTAGGGAATCATCCCAAGGCTTTAAGGTCTAATATTTGGACAGAAAGTACTTCAATATGTTAGATACAATGTTTATGTAGACCATATTTGGTGTAGGTCACTAAAAATAGGGGTTTTGGGCTACACAAAAATATGTGACAAAGTGTCCCTTGAGGGCTGAAACTCAATAAATACTTTCAAAGGGGTTTTAACTTATAAAATCTCAATATTTTGTGCTCATTTTTTGGTGGGTAGATAGGTACACATGTTATCTACAACATTCATATTTTGACCAAAGTTCAAATCGCACTGAAAACTAGGGTCTTCAGGTCGGTGGTGTTGACTGGTCGAAAAATGGAACACTTTGGTAAAATTACAATATCTCGAGTTCTACTTATTCAAATGAGTTGAAACCAACTTTGGATGAAAGATAACACAAAAATATAAATTTGAAAATAAATAACATACTTAGATCAATTTTCTATATTGAGTTATGGCATTCCAAAATTCAGGGCAGAAACGTCTATGTTCTCAAAAATCAAGTCTTTTAGGGGCCATGTCTTCTACTTATGTCATGTTAAGTTTTTTGTTCCATTTATTTGCATGCTTGTATTTTAGACATTAATACCAAAGCTCCATCACACTTATAGGTCATTAAACTCAAAGATAACCACACACAACAACATCTTATATCACCCATAATCATAAAAGCCCCAAATTTCCAACTACACCGTCTTTTTGGTTTGATTTCAGTTCTCAATTTTTGGAGTGTTTAAAGAGATGGGTTAAGGGATATTTTGAGGAATATTAGATATAAGGTTTAGAAGTTTTACTTACATGTTTGAGAGATCAAAAGATGGTCGAAAACTAATAAAACTTGGCTTTTTGAACTATGGTCTCCAAAGACCCCTTTCTTGGATCCCTTCTTCTTCTTCTTCTTCTTCTTCTTCTCTCAAACTCCTATGGACCCGCAAGAACACTCACAATCTGGTCTTTCTCCCTCTCTCTCCACCAAAATATCAAGGGGAAAGAAGGTGTTTGGGCGTAGTTTATATAAAAAGAGCTAAGGAACAAAATAATTAATTTTTTGTACTTTTTCTTTTCATCACATGGGCTTATTTAATTTAGTTCAATTTTTTATAGAAAAAAATCAGATATGGGGAAGATAAATATAGCTAGGGGTCAATTTGGAGGACAAAAATTTGATCCCCATCAATCAAGGGGTTTTTTTCTTAGTTTTTGTGTCCTTATTATGGAAGAAAATGCATCAAAAGTTAATTTGAAGTATCTTTTTGATATTTTTTCTACTGAGACCTATTATTTTAGTATGTTTATGATAAATGTAGTATTTTCATGTATTATCATAATTTTTATAGTATTTAATTAAATAGATGTAGTCTTTTAAGTCAAATTAAGCTATTTTGACAATATTTAACTTTTTAACTTATTTTATTGTATATGAATTTCAATAACAATTTTTTTGCTTTTGTTAACCTATAACACCATATTATTATGTATATTACTTGTTCAACAAGTATTGGATCATCATAATGCTTAATTTAATACAATGCTCATCATTTTAAGCTAAAAAGAAAGAAAAAGGCTACTTTTTGGCACTCTTCCCAAGGTGGTCAGCCACTAAGGGATATTTTTGTCATTTTTGATATTATTTTGTCCTTTACTACTTAATTGTACTTAAATCCTTGATTTAGGGTATCCATATGTCAAAATGTGGGCTTTTAAGACTTTTCAAGCTTAACTCTTGTCTTAAACAACTTGATCTTATAACCTTGAGTTCTTAACCTCAATATTAGGGCTTTAATATATGCTTGTGTAGTTCCCTATCTATCCTGGGTCTCAGGCACAAAAATGTTAAATGGTCGGGCTGGTTCTTCTTATCGAACTTCGGTTCGAGATTTCGTTTCTTTTGAGATGCTCTTTCTTTTCTATTCGTATTCTTGAGTTCGGGTACTTACAAAAATGATGAGATTTCATGGCCTAATCAAACAGAGTGTTTCAAGACTTAGATACCTGCTTATGTTCATAAATGGATCTCTTAAACTTGCACAACATGTGCTCATGGCCCTTTCCTATAAAATCATCTGGTTGTACCATATAGATACACTCGTCAAGACTTCTGTTAAGAAAAGTTGTCTTAATGTCCATTTGCTAAATTTCATAATCAAAATGAGCTGCAAGGGATAAGAAAATCTGGATAGACTTAAGCATGACTATCGGTGAAAAGGTCTCCTCATAATCGATCCCTTCTTTTTGAGTGAACCCTTATGCAACAAGCCTAGCCTTAAATGTTTGCACCTTCCTGTCTGCTCCTTTCTTCTTCTTACAAATCTACTTACATTTGATGGATTTTATCCCTTCGGGTGGATCTACAAGTTCCTATACCTAATTATAGTATATAGACTCCATCTCTGAATTCATATCCATTTTCTATAAATTTGCATCTTTACCTTAGAGTACTTCGTTGTAGTTACAGGGTTAAGTATTCAATTCTTCTGGAATCCTATCAAAAGACTCTCCCAAGAACATATACAGATCTGGTTGATAAACAACCATTCCAGTACGACGAGGTACTACCTACGTCTGTATACTAGCAGTGACACGTGCTTGTTCTGAACGCTGTGCACCATAATCCACATCCTGCCCTGGTTGTGAAACTAACATGTTGATGGTAGCATCGAGACTTGGTTCAGAATCCGCACTTGTCCCGATAATCCTCCCACTACGACGAGGCAATGGGATACTAGAGACCTGTATCGCTTCTACTATACTACTGGTATTCCCTCTCAACTCTTTTAGAATAATTCTACTTCTAGGCCTATGGTTCATTACATAGTCATTTTTTAAGAACCGGGCATTGGTAGTGACAATGACCTTTTGGTCCTTTAGCCTATAAAATAAATCACCCTTCATTCCCCTGGGATACCTAATAAAGAAATAGACTTCAGCCTTGGGTTCCAACTTATCTACGTTCCCCTTCAACACGTGTCCTGGACACCCCCAAATTCGAATATGTCTTAGACTACGCTTGTGCCCAGTTCACAATTATATGGGAGTAAAAGGTACTGACTTATAAGGCACCAAGTTCAGAATATAAGTTGTCGTTTCTAATGCTAATCCCCAAAACGAATTAGGTAACTCCAAATAACTCATCATAGACCTTCCTATCTCCATAAGAGTCATATTTCTTCTTTTCACTACACCATTCTGCTGTGGAGTGCCATGTGCAGTCAACTGTGATGTAATCCCTGAACTCTCCCAAGAGGTACTCGCCACCACGGTCGGAACATAGGGTCTTGATACATTTATCCAAATGCTTCTCTACTTTCGCCTTAAATTCTTTGAATTTTTAAAAGCATTCAGACTTACGGTGTATCAAATAAATGTACCCATACCTTGAGTAATCGTCGATAAAAGTGATAAAATACTCAAAGCCTCCTCTAGCCCGGATAGTCATGGGTCCATATAAATCAGAGTGAACCAATTTCAACAGCTCTTTAGCTCTATAACCTTTGGCTGAAAAAGGCCTCCTGATCATCTTTCCCTCTAAGCAGGATTCACAGACTGAAAGTACCTTCACTTTCAATGAACTCAATGGTCCATCTTCTACTAGTCTATTTATCCTTTTTAGATTAATATAACCTAGGCGCAAGTGTCAAATATACGCTTAGTTCATCCTAGAAGGATTCTTTCTCTTACATAGTAAATTATAAGTGTTATTCAATTCATTCAATTGCAGTATAAGAGAGATAAAAGTAATAACATAAAAATCATCCACTGATGTACCAGAACAGATAAACTATTATTATTCTTAATAACCACAGAGTTATTAAAATAAATCAAATATCTATCTTTAACCAATCTAGAAACTGAAATTAAATTCCTTCTAATGAAAGGTACATAAAGACGATTCTTTAAAATTAAAAACCTTTCTTTATTAAAACTGAGAGTGACATCTCCTACTGCAACTGCTGTCACCCTTGTATTATTGTCCATGTGTACGTAGGTAAATCTCCACATCACTGAGCTACCTGGTTTCCTAGAACCTCTACAAAGAATTGTAGGCATGATTAGTAGCTCCCGTATCTACACACTAGGTACCGATAGATAATACTGCCAAACATGTTTCCACAACTTGTGAACAGAAATTACCTTGATTGTTCAGCTTGCCGAGATAAACTAGACATTGCTTCTTCCAGTACCCTGTCTAGTTGCAATGAAAATATCTGTCTTTCAGCTTCTTCACACAGTCCGTGGCCCACCAAATGCTTTGGAAACCATGCCACCCTATTTCTGAACCTTTTTCTTCTTCTTACTTTTTGGCTTAGAACTAGAACCATTTTCAACAACAAAAGCACTTACTAACTTCCTAAGAACACCCTCAACTACTTGAAGTTCTTCAAGTAGTTCTACTAGGAAAAAAATGAGTTTATTCATAGTAAAATTAAGGCAGAACTGCTTAAAGCTATCAAGCAGCGACTGGAGTATGATATCGACCTGGGTTTCCCCGTCAATTTCTACTCCAAGTATCTTCAGTTCATTCAATAGACTAATCATCTTCAGAACATGATCCCCAACTAGGGTGCCTTCAACCATATTTATGTTCATCAAATATTTCATGGCCACCTGCCTAACCGTACGATTTTGATCCCCAAACATCTCTTTGAGGTTCATATTCATGTTGTAGGCACTGGGCATAGACTGATGCTGATGTTGCAATACATTTGACATGGAAGTCAAAATGTAACACCACACCATTTGATTAGTCTTTTGCCACTTCTGATAAGCCCAAGTTTCCTGTTCGGTTGCCCCCTCATTAGGTACTGGTGGACAAATCTCAGATAACACAAATTTATAGTCCTCAACAGTTAACATAATATTTAAGTTCCTTTTCCAGTCAACATAATTAGGTCCAATTAGTTTGTTCTCTTTGAGTATTGTCGCAAGTGGATTGAAAGCCATTTTAATATATAAGAATCACATAATTAAAAATCATTAATTATGATGAGTAAAACTTTGAATTCAATTTTAAAATATAGTTCCCTCTACAATTTAAAAAAAAAACTCCCCAGTAGCCTGGTACACTGTAAATAGCATGCCTCGATGAGAAGGACATCTACCATTCATCATTCGTCTAGACAAGTCAATTCCTATTAATTTTATTATTTAGGCAGCAGACCATGCTAAGTAAAATTAAATAGCTGACATAATTTTGGTCTTATAAATAATAGCAGTGACTCAGATGGAAAAGATATTATTATTTTAAAAAGTAAGTGGGTGAGAAGATTTATTCACAGATAAATTCCACGGTCACAAATGATTAGCTCCAAACCTCAAAAACCAAGTTTTCACAACATATAAATAAATCCTTCCATTTTTTAAACTCGCTTTTTCGAAAACCACGGACACATACGTCCACTAACTTTGTAATAAACTATAAAAACGTTTAACATACTTTTAATCCAACTAAACAAGGTTTAAACACAAAGTTCAACATTTATAGCATTTTAAAATGCTAAAAATGCATATAATCACATGTATCACCCTTTTAATGCAAGATAGTTTAGAATCCTACTGTAGAGAGTTAAAAACTTGAAGCTTTAAACACTAGTGAAAAACCAAAGTTGCCAAAATGAGATTCCATTCGGATGAACGCGAAGCCCATGGTGCGTATGTCAAGAATCGACTATCCCAATGCCAAGAACCTAACCCAAACCAAGCTAAAAGTTAGAGAGAAGGCAGAGGATTTGATCTTTCTTCCAAGAGAGAGAGAGAGAGAGAGAGAGGCTTGTGGAGCAAGCTTGGGCTCAAAAGCCAAGGCCATGAGCTAGCACTTTGTACAACCCACGCAGACAGACTTCTCGAGCGATTTAAGGACTGATCGAGTGGTCCTGCCCAAAAAACAAACCAACTTTCTACTGCGACGCCTGACATGACCGGGATTGAAACCCACATGCATATCTAAGCAAACACATGCATAAAATATATAGAAACATGCCTTTCTATAACGACCAAAATAATATACAACACGTCGCATATAAACATTACAAAATTAAAGGAACTGGGTCTCACAACTCTCCCTCCTTAAAGAACTTCGCCCTCAAACTCTGCAATGCTACCCAACAGTAAATATGCCAAAGCAGCTCATCCCCCAAGAGTGACATGCCACAACACAAATATGTTTTCGAAGGATAAACATCCATACTAATTTGCTTCCGCAAATAAAGTCTCACTGACGCTACGATCATCCACACGTCATCAAGCCAAGATCTAACTCACACCACCGAGGCATCAAAGCATAACCAGTTTCGATTGTGGTTTAGCTTCATGTTATACGTTAAATTGCCAAGATACTAATTGCTTCCGCAAACAAAGTCTCACTCCCGTAAGCCCAAACACACGTTGTCAAACTCTAACATTGTTCACAAGGATTCACATGTATCATGTATCATACCCAAAATTTTGTTCATGCCTTCACGATCAACTAATGACTACAAAACTCAAAGCCACATCATTATTCTACGTATGTTAGAAATGCCATCACTCAGGCTGACAAGACGCTCATTCCCAAGAAAAAATAAGAAACATATGATTCCAGAGAAAGGAACTCATTCAATTCAACAGAAACTCGAAAGAACACATTTCCTTCTAATTAATTACCAACATTCCATCTAAACCTTCACCCTCTACCAATCTTCAATCATATCCTCAATCTCAAACCACAACTCTCACCTTGTAGAAATACTATGTGCCGCATCATTGTCAAGGTCAAGATCCCACACAGTCGAGATTACCACCCTAGCATCACAGCCATTAAGATCAATACGGTCACATGAACTCTTTGAGCCATTTAGGCTAGCTACACCATACAGACCAAACATTCTATTGGTACACACTTACCTACACAAATCCAATCACATCACTTGTTACAACATAATGTACATACGTACCCCACGTTTCATTATCGAACCTTTGACTCTTAGTTTACCATTCAACCTCTAACCAATCATAGTCGTCTCCATCAGACATCAACCCAAACTTATAACACGTACATCGGTCCCTCGAATCCACAACATTTTGCAATGAGTCAAATGCTAAATTTTAGGTCGTCATCAACAATTCCGCTTGTCAACATCTGTATATACCCTCACCTCATTCCCTTTATTCTTTACCGCACGTGTAAAATGCTTTATTAGATAACCACTGGACATAATTCCTTGATCCTTTACCAACACCACTTAACTTGTTCATACCTTTCCTACCAAGTAACCAACCAAGGCTCGCCTCTCATACTTAACAATCTCACCTTACACACAACTTATCATGACCTTTTCGGTCCAAACTAGGCAAACATGTTAGCCCCATAAAAGGCCACACCGATAAAGGCTTTTCAAATATCAAATCCTTTGCGACTTATACATATACCACGCTCTCTTGATAACATCAGCTCTGCTATCTATAACTTACATCCTCACCACAAGTAGGCAACCGACCACCAACTCTAAGAAAACTGATTAGTTCGAAACACCAAACAAAAGGCAAATCAAAACTCACAAAAGATC
This sequence comes from Heliamphora exappendiculata, assembly GCA_034768845.1. Lineage (NCBI taxonomy): Eukaryota > Viridiplantae > Streptophyta > Magnoliopsida > Ericales > Sarraceniaceae > Heliamphora > Heliamphora exappendiculata. The sequence goes on along the minus strand of JAOTRH010210004.1, from coordinate 940 downwards.
TATCAGAAACTCACCACTTTAACAACCTGATCACAAAGACTTCAGTAAGAATCTCACTCTAACAAGAGTTAAGGATGTCATCACTCCCACACAAACCAAAACACACATTATACATCTACCAAACGATTTTCAACCAATCTCTACAGAAATATGCTCTACATCTCAACACTAACTCCCTAGTCAGAAAAAGGATAAGCATTTCAGGTCTACCAACACAATATCTTAAGGAACACAACAACCTAAACACTCATACTCACGCGATAGAGCAAACAAACCTTCACTAGGAATCCACGAGGAATCAATCCTACAATAGCCCATCACGGTGTTACAAGTTCCCGAGACACAACCCAAAGGACCACAACACGGATACAAGATCCACAGAGATTTTCACATTTTCAGAGAACAACCAAAGCATACACAATCAAACATCCCGACATTTACATCTAATAAGGATGAAATAGCTCATACACGATAATCGTCTGTAAGGTAACTCTCTCTCTACTTAGAGAAAAGAAAAGGATGACCAGAAACTATCACTCAACACCATCATATTCTCAGTACCCATCAAATACTCTGTTCCGAAGAACACCATCTGTCTGCCTATAAGTTGACATTGACCACCACCATACAAATATTGTCGACCCCAATCACAATAATTATACCACTCGCCACACTCAATTATCAAACTTTGACCACGTTCATATACTTCGAGTACCCTTAACTTCCTTATACCCCATACCATGCATCTCGTACGATTATAAGTTTGTTACCGGGTATACACAAAGGCACAATGCCAAACACTCCCACCACATCAAGACCTCACCTCACAAGGTTGTGCTACACTAACCTGGCTCCCAATAGGTAAACAACAGCCACGTTATAGCCTCAACCTCACTACTTAAACAAACCCACAAAGAAAGCGCATGACAGTTAATCGAAA